>BQNB010011745.1:0-80662 GCA_026074375.1 Tanacetum coccineum | reverse complement strand
TACTAACTTTGTGTTGGCAGTACTAACTCCTTTAGTACTGTTGGCAGTATTAAGTCCTATGAAGATTTATTCCCAACATAGGATACTTGTGTAGATTTTTTCCAGAAAATGAATAGAATTTAATTTATAGTGTCTGGAGACAGCGTCATGATTTCTCCTGATGGCGTCGCCAGCCCAGACACTGTAAATTTTGTGTTTTCTTGAATTTTTGAAAAATAACTTTGTTACAATTTCTAGAATTTGTAATTTTTCTGAAACATGCAGAAAGCCACGACTGCATTAGTATTTTTATCCTATCTTTATTGCTTTCATAGAGTCTAAACTTAGTTAATGA
This sequence comes from Tanacetum coccineum, assembly GCA_026074375.1. Classification (NCBI taxonomy): domain Eukaryota; kingdom Viridiplantae; phylum Streptophyta; class Magnoliopsida; order Asterales; family Asteraceae; genus Tanacetum; species Tanacetum coccineum. The sequence goes on along the minus strand of BQNB010011745.1, from coordinate 80,328 downwards.
GGTTGTATTTACCATTCACCCATGGATTTTACGCTTGGTATAGTTGCAACTTTGTCTTTGATTTACAGGTTATATTTGATGAGAAGAAGCTCGAAGTTCTTAGGAAGTTTCATTGGACGATTCTTGTTGGACTATCTAACCAGTTATTGCATGTTTCTTCTCCATTATTAAGCAAACCAGGGGAGTACTAGTTTCTTTTACTTGTTTTCTTTTCTCTTTATTTGTTTTATGGCTACTTATAAGAACATTGGGGACAATGTTCAACTTAAGTGTAGGGGAGGGGGAAATAAGCCTTAGAAACTATTCCTTCAATTGCCATTTGCTTGTTCCTTAAAATGATGTGTATATATCAAAACATAGCATAAAAGGTAATTTTAACCAAAATTTAAATTTTTTTAGGACACATATTGACGAAAACCAAGTATTATTAGCGTCTCATGGATAGGAACTTATATGACTAGCACAAAACCCCTCAAAATTCCAACCCAAAAATGTGAAGTTCGCCTTTAGCTATATAGGAATTCGGTATCCATTTTTGATACCCAAGATAATTTTACCTTTAGCTTGTTCGAGTTAAGGTTCGAATGCAGTCATATGTGTCTATTCTGTCGTTACGGATGTGTACGTATGGTCTTAGTCGCCTTTTCTGGAGCATTGGTATCGGTTTAAAGTTATATGAGTGTACCGACAGTGTATTAAATTCTAGAACTCGTTTTTGTGATGCATCTCGAGACCGCATAGTGAGAATTAGGATTTGCTAAATGATAAGAGACACTTCGAATAACCCATGTTTTAAACCTGCAATTGTTATGATGGTCACCTCGATCATATAACTATCCCATACCCTTGCCATGCACTCATTTTTAGTGCAAGATACCCCTAGTACACTCCTTCGAGCCTCTCCTTTTCATGGATCTTGTAATTTTCTGGTTAAGCCGGACTATTAATGAAGAGCATTGTTAACCCTTAAACCAATTGTTACACCCATATCGCCTTAGCCTACCTTGTATGTACTCGCTTTTAGTACATTATTGTTTTAACCCAAGTTAATTATTTGAGTACACGGTTGATAAGTCTTTATCCTTGTAAATACAGTTTTGAGACGATTGAGATTCATGATAGTATTTATTTCACGAAAGAATGGGGAAAAAAGTTAAGTCAATACCCCCATATGTTTGTCAAATGATTTCCATGTTATGTTGATTTACCTCAATTCGGGTCATTAGTTAGATTGTAGTTATGAGTTAGCAAAAACTCAAGTGTAAGGGTGCATTTATAATCCCCAAGTGATGTATTATGTTATAAAAAAAAGAAAAAAATAGATTGATGTTGAGTTTTATAGAGTGTGTATATCTTTATCTGAGTTCTTGGCTTAGCAACCAAATCTGCGTGTATTCTTATAAATAATTAGCTAACCCTTTCACCCTAAATATTTCTCATTGATAACGCTCAAATTATACATGTTTCTATATGCATTATCAATGCTTTCATGTATATTTATTGGTTAATTATAAGAACTTTCGGTACTTAATCGAGTATATTTGTTATTTTAGGTCCATGGTACGTGTCATGGAAGAAAACGAAAGAATACACGAAGATATAAAGCTTAAACGAAGAAAAAACTCAAGCTGAATGCTTCCCGACACCTGTTCATTGTTTTGGTCATAACTCGGTCATACGAACTCTGTTTGACGCGATTCAAGCGGCCACACAAAGAGAATTAAATTATCTACAATTTTAAAAAAGGCCATGAACTGAAAATGGGCAAAGTGTGTTGGTTTTGTCCAAAGTGCTGCGCACTTTTCTGCCTGGTATGAATGCTCTTAAATGAGCTTGGCGTTCATTGCAACCTATCAACTATCCATTCTAGATCCTTCTTAGCACGAAATTAGGTCTCCTTTGAGCCTATAAATATATCCCATATCCTTGCATATCTCATACAATTCATTCTAAACTCTCCAATAACTTAGAGAGGGAAAAAGTGGTGATCTTGGCTTGACAAACCAAGGATCCAAACATCCTTCAAACCACCATCACCACCATCGACCACCACCACTCTCCGCCATTAATTTCCAGAAACCAACCACCATTCTCATACCTCATTCATCCATTTACAATACACATAATCATCTACAATCCTCTCAACAAGTAGAATTAGAGTTTGAAAGTGTTCTTTGGTAATTTTGGTTGAACTTGCTTGATGTTCATCAATATTCTCAGGTTTTAATCCATTCAAGGAAGTAGTATTGAAGTGTAATTCGAATCTATAAGCTATTGTGACAAAATTGTTCATAGTTTTCAGGTTTACTTTGAATATAATATATTTTTCATTGGGAAAACTTGTGAAATCATCAAACATTTGCTCTTAAAGTTGGTATAAATCTTGTTTATCTTTTGAATATGATCTTTACTGAATTCATGATGAATGTTATATATTTTGTTACTTCTTTGATCATGGAGTAGTCATCTTGTGTTTGTTTGGGCATTATGTGATCTTTGATATAGAGCGTTTGGATATGTGTTTATTGAATTGGTAAAACATATTTTATATAAGAGTATAGGCCAAAAGGGTTCTTTATATATGTGTTCTATCATTTCATCTAATATATTGGTTATAATAACTTATAAAGGTCGAAATGATTCGTTGTTATTAATCGATATAATCACTAGTTACACTTAAAGGCCAAAAGGATTTGTAACTTATGATATCTTTATTTTCTTAACTTGTAAACACTATCCTAAAACACTTCTAAGTCTTAGTGATCATTGCTTAAACAAACATGCCTTAATCATTTGCTTGAATCATCTCTTAATCGCTTTCCTTACAATATTCGATATATGCACGTTTTGGTTAATTTGATCTGTGACAATCATTTTAGCCTTAGCACCTTAATTACAAACTGTGAAGACTTCAATTCTCGTGGAACGACCTGGACTTACCTAAACTATATTACATACGAAAGGGTATACTTGCCCGTGTTGTGTATTAGTAAAAATCGGTATTTCTAGTATTATAAATTTAAAGCATGGAAAACACACATCAAGTTTTTGACGCCGTTGCAGGGGAATTGTTTTAAGTTGTTATCAGTTTGTTTGTTTGATTTTGGTGCTATTTGTTTTCTTTAAAGTGTTTAATTTTTGAATTTTTGCTTTTGTTGCTGTAAGTACGAAGCACATTTTTCTTTGTGCGCCGCACTCCCCTTATTTCATTTGAAAGTTTTGCCTCGTAAACATGTAGTACGCCGGTTTTAACCAAAACCGCCGCACTTTCTAGGATTGCTTCAGTTGTTAAAAACATAAACTTCCAGAAAAGCCGGCATACTTTTCCTAAAGTACGCCGCACTCTATCCAAACCCAGAAAAACCGGCAAAAATTTTCCTCAAGTGCGCCGTACTTATCTATTTGATCTAAAAACTCTTTTATCTACTTATCCTTATTTTCTATATATAATTAAAGTATATCTAATATAAAAATAGTATAAATATGTAAAAATATAAAAAGGTAAAAATATAGATATATAGATAAAAATAATTTACTATATTTTTAAGATTATCATACTTAGCCTTAATTATATAATATATATAAAAATATCTTTTTGTAAAATGCTTAGCCTATGTATAAAACCAAGTTCTTTTGGAAAACAACCTGTAAGTTTAATATATAAATTGAATAAAAATTTAATAACTAACACTTGTAAAATTAAAACTATCCAAAATGAATTTGTCGAAAACAAATCATTTAAATCTTCAATTCAACATTCCTCCGTTTATGATGTTTTTGTCTTACATAAATTTGAAGAGGATGTCAAAACCCAACAAATAATAACTCTCGATCCTGATGATCAACCCATGTGGGAAAGTGCTAAGACCGTAGCACCGACTCCTAAGTTTGTTATTGTTCGACCTAATGTTGATGACAACTTTGTTATCAATAGTACCCATTTGAAAATGATTTTGGAAAATAAATTCGATGGTCAATTGCAGGCAGATCTGCAGAACCACATCTGTGAATTCCTCGCAATGTGCGACATGTTCAAATATGGTGAAACTCAAAGTGAAGCTGTCAAGCTTTTAATATTTCCTTTTTTCTTGTGCGATGAAGCTAAAACATGGTTTAACGAACTTAATAAAGAGTATAACATTGTGGGAACAAATGAGAGGAGCTTTTATAAACAGATTTTTTCCACCTTCTTTAGTTAACCGTCTTTTACTTGAAATCAAAAGCTTTTCTCAAAACAAATGTGAAAGTCTAACCGACGCTTGGTTACGACTGAAGAACATGCTTCAAAAATGCCATGGGCATGGTCTGACCAAAGCAGAAATTATTCGAATATTCTATCACGGTTTATACAAACCCACTCAAGAAATCCTGGACGTAACTGCTAGAGGAATCTTTCTCTACAAAAGTCCAAATCAAGCTTTTCAACTTCTTGATGACAAAGCCCTTTTTAAACTTGATTGGTCCACTAAATCTCATAAAAAATATGTTGCTTTCGCCGATAGAAGTAATAGTAACGATGATAATATTAGATTAATGGAAAATTTGAAAGCTCTAACAATAAAAATAGATTCTTAATTCCAGAGCTTAAAAGAAGAATGAGAAGATATGCGTAAGAAATATTATGACCTTAAAGATAAACACGCTTCTAAAAATAGCATGAACGATGACACGATGATGTGTGAACGTCATGAAGCAAATTACATCCAATCTGAAGGTTATCAAAACCAAAATTCTCATGATTTATATTCTCACCAATCCCATTACGATCTTAACAATTCTGAGAAATCGCTCACAGAATTAAACAATGATGTAAAAAATGATCTTGAATATTTAAAAAGTTATACCCGTAGCACGAGAACTATTCATGATAAACTTTTTGACAGGGACGATCAATCTAAAACTAATCTGGAAAAATCAATCACTAAATTCTTGGATGGTTGGTATGCGTTTAATTACACATACCTTTGACCACTAAAACCGGACTTAAATGACTAAAAACGTACCAAAAACACATTGTATTTGTATGTTTTACATTTTTATTATGCAGGAAATGGATATCCAAGAAAAGGACAAAAATCGAAGCCAAAACGACAAAACCGAGCACAAGAATGGAAAGAACGTAAAGAGAAGTCAAAATCAAAGCCAAGTCAAAAAGTCAAAGTCAACAAAGTCAAGTCAAAGTCAACCCCGGGAAGTGGATGTGGAAAGAGCATCGAAAACCGAACACGAAAACCTAAATTACCAAAAGTGGGCCCACTCGTACCCACCTAGTGGGCTCGGGAAAACCCACTTATATCTTTATAAGCCTTACACCTCCAAAAAGCCCAACACCCTTTATTTTTATAACCGGCCCAACACAAGCCCAATCCCATACCCCTATTAACACCCCCGTTTTCCCCAACCCTTATAACCTTACCCCGTTAGTCCTTTAAGGACTAACGGTGCAATCCATCAACAAACCAAAAGGGCCAAATTTGCAAAACTCAAGGACGATGGATGTTATACACTTATACACCTTGAGGGGCCTTTCTTGCCATTTCCCAAACTTCAAAATGGAACCCGGGAACACTGTACATCTTCTTCAGTTACCCTGTCTCAACTACCCGCCAAATTCACCCCAACAATGTTCCCCTTTCTTCTCCACTTTGTCTACACACCCCACACCTTATCCCACCAATTGCCACCTTGGCAATCCCTTGCATTTCTATTCGTCAAGGAAAGAAGACAAAGATTGGATGGACAAGATCAATTGGCTTGGGCAACACTCAAATTTGGATGGCTAAGATGATATTTGTGACCTCTCTCACACAAGAAACACAGGCTTGAGCCCTCTCAGAAAAGAAGCACACCTCCTATAATCTTCCTTAGCTTAGTATAAATAGGTCCTTTGTAAGCCATTGTTGGCACCTAGCTTTTTAGCCTGCAAAATGGGTCAAAAAGGGTTTAAAAAACCATTTGGGTCACTAAGTCATATTTAACTAGCTTAATTTAGTAGACTTAATATGTTTTTGAGGTTTTCAAGGTTTAAAAATTCATTTAAGGTTTTATGCAAAGTGTTGTTTGAATCTGTGAGCTTATATCTTATTTTATCTGCTTATTTGATCATGCTTTTGAATCTTATAGAAAGTTTAATGTTTTTGTGTTTGTACACGTCTTAAAACAAGTTAGGATCAAAGTCTTTTAGCCTGCATTGTTTGGTTTGTGTTTTACCAAAACTGTCAAAAAGTGCTAAATGTTGAAAGATTTGAGAAATAGCTTTTTCATTTGCTTATTGTTGCTTATCCTGAATTTCAAACTCCCTTTTGATTGTTGATATAAGCTCTTTGAGGTCAAAGCTTAATTTGTTTGTAGGTTATTAAGTCATAAGGATCTGTTTAGTTGCTTATTTTTAAGCTCAAAATTGGTGTTTTGTAAAGATTGCTAAAGTTTGCAAAAATTTGTTTAAGTGTTGAATCACTGTGAGATAGCTTTTTCATGAAGCTTTTTAAGTGCTTATTTAAAATTTCCAAAATCTTTTTTCTTTGTTGGGCTTTTGTAGGTATTTTTGCCAATCTTTTTTGATGGTATAGTACTAAGCCATAAGGATCCTTTTGCTAGCTTATTTTTAAGCTAGAAAAGTCCCTCTTGGCCTTTTTGCTTATCAGTTTTGGCCAAAAAGCTATTTGCTTATTTAGGCTTTTTAGCTTATTGCTTTTGCTTATTCTAGGTTTAGTTTAGCTTATTAAGTTAGATTAAGCCCATTTTAGCTTATTCTCTTTAGTTTAGAGCTTATTTGCATTTTAGCTTAAAATTTTTAAGTTTTATAGCTTTTTGATTAAAATGCCATTCTAGCTTATTGTAGTTGCTTATTTTTTGTCCTAAGTGCTTTTTAGATATGCCTTTATCTGGTCGAGCTTATTTTAAGTTTTCATTTGCTTATTAATGCTTAATTTGCCAAACAGTTAGCATTTTTAAGGGTTAGTGAAGTTAAGATTATTCTGTCCCCTTTAACTGCTTATTGTGTGCTTATTTTTTGTATATAAAAAAGTGTTTTTGTAAAAAGTTCTTATTTTCAATCCCTCTAAAAAGTTGTAAAAATGGCAAAAACAAAAACATTTGGGATTAGGGGAAGTCCTAGGTGAGCAAGGCTCGAACCTGGGACCTCACCCTTATCACCAAACGTTTTTGCACAACACACACACACTTCCTCTACAACTCGCCCTTCGAACTTTTTCGGTTTATCTTTGCACAATCAATCTTTTATATACGTTTTAGGCCTTTTAGCTTATAAGCCATTTTTCGCTTATTCGATAAGCTGTTTTTCCCATCTTATTTTTATTAGACTCCTCATTGTTCAATGCACTTTTGCTAATTTTCTCAGAATTTTTATAATTAGTTTAGTATTTTTAAACATTTAATTTCATTAAAATCGTTTTTAATTCATAAAAAATTATAAAAAAGTCAAAAAAATATAATTCTTCTTTAGAAAATTTTATTTTAACATTTAGAACCTAGGAAAATTAGATTTGCTTTCGTAGGGTTAAAATTGCAAAATTTGGTTTTTTTAAAGAACGGGATTGAATCCCGTTCATGTTTTTAGTGTTTTCAAGCTTAAATCTTTTCCGTTTTTGGTCTAGTTTTCTTTGTTCTAGCTTTTTAGTCAACTAAGACTTATAAAAACCAAAAAGATCATTTTAGGACTTAATTTTGATAATTTAGGGTTTTTAGGTCCCGTTTAGGATTCCCGTTTTGCGTTTTTAATTTAAATTTGTGTTGCCTTAGTTAATTTTAGTTTAAATTGCATTAATTTTCCCGTAGTTTTAGATAACCAATCATAATCTTGTTCCTTTCAAGCATCGATTATCAAAACGCCTCTCGACTTTCAATTGCATTCCTCGTTGGGGATAACGACCCGGGAATCATACTTCCGGTTTATTATAATTGTGATTTTTTTATTCTTATCCTTGTTATATATTTATATATTTATTATATTTATTATATATTAAGGGTTGAATTTTAAACCAATCACCCGTCATTTGCTTTGTGCATCCAAAGTCAACAATGAATAGGATGAGTTGAACAATCTGCAAGAGAATTAGACGAAGATTAAATATTTGACAAATTGGATCCTAAAGTATTTGTGAGTTTCAAGATATTGGTTATCCTAGATGCATTATCGATAGCAAAACTAACTCTCTTTTGCACATTCTCATTCCTAACTTTAGGCACCTATTTTGTTTTTGTCTTAGGAACCCCTTTATATCCTGATGGGCATTGTTGTTCTATCCACCATTTCCCTGCCTTACTAGTTTTCTCATACAACATCCTATAGTAACTCTTGGATTTCTGAGTAGTGGATTCTGATGCAACTGTTTTCTTATGGGGTGTTGCAACAGATTTGTTCGCTTGACTTTTGGGTTTTCTAGTACTAATAGGCACTACTTTAGGCTTCTTAGTTCTAGCATTCACGTCATTCAAATATTTAGAAACACAAGCATCATGATTCGAATTAAATATACATTTTCCACAAGTAGCACAAACATCATTAAAATTTAAAGTTTTGGATTTTAAATTGTCATTGCTCACAGTTACAGACTTTGTTTTATTAGAAATACTAGAAATCCTAGGGTGGTCTTCTACTTCAGTCTTCTTATCCTTCACTTGACTATTGTTTGGCACGACCTTATCTTTCATTTGAGTGCTCCTAAGCTGTGGTCTGCTAACATTAGTTTTGTGAATTACTCTTGTAGAGGTAGACACGCGAGGATTAGTATTCCTAGAAGTCTGAGGCAACTGTGGTGCTCTAGTTTGTGTTGTCCTAGTGTCAATTTGATACATGCCTGGTTTAATCACATTTGTGTTTCTTACAGCTTGTCTTGTTGTTTGAGGCAAAATCTGTGTAGTGACTGGTTTTGATAAACCCTTTGACACATTAGTTTTGGGAACCGACTTTGTTTGTGAAAAACTTTTCCTCTCAAGAGAGTCTGAAAAAGGAGCCGGTTTGCCTAAAACTGATGGTTTTGGAATCCTTTGAGCATTTGGTTGTCGAACAACAGATGGTTTATCAAACTTAGTTTCCACAGACTTTCCTTTGTATTTCTCAATGAGTTTCTTTAACTCACTTATAGCAATGTTCTTATCTTACAATAGAGCTTTCAAATCTTCTATTTCAAAATATTGTTCATGTTCTTTTAGAAATACGTTTGACGCTTTTTCTTTGCAAACTGTGTCATTTTTCATTTGTTCTTGACATTGTTGTAAAGCCAGTTCAAGAGAAATCGAGTGTTTTTCTAATTTAGCAAAACTTCGTAAAAGCTCAGTATAAACTTCTTTACTAACAGATTCAGTTTGTTTCGAAAGCTTTTGTGCAAGACATTCACATTCTTTCACTTTATGAAGATATAAGCATTGCAATTCAGAGTGAGCATCTAAATCAGATAACGAATGCAAATAAGAACACATAACATCATTAGACACACATTCTTGCAAGAGCTTATCATACATGTTTGAAAATTCTGCCTTATCAGATTCAAGTTCGTCAATTTCATTTTCAAGGGATTCAACGTACTTTAAATCAGCATGCATTTCTTTCTTAAGTTCATGAACAAATGCGAAACTATCATTCTGAGTCTTAAGGGCAAGAGGCATCAAACATGTCTTAATCAGGATTTCCATATCTTTAGCAGTTGGGGCACGAAAATGATCTTTAGAATGTTTCACCCAAGCTTGATCAACAATTTCTCTAAGATGATTTATGTTATTCGTCATGACATTATACGCTTGTCTACTTTTGCTTATTGATTTGGACACAGGTAAGAAAGCTATGTTTTTTAAAATATTTGGTTTCGTTTTCATTTGCATGTGCCAACTGTATTTGATATTCCTGGGTCGGGGGTTTAAAAATTTCATAAAGACTATTTAACTTTGTGTAGTCATAGGGTTTCACTAAGTCTTTATTCAATTTTGATCGACTCTCTTCTTCAAGAGTCAGAATCTCTTTCCTATCGGGGATGAGTCTGTTTGCAGGATCAGATTGGTCATGTGGGATCTCATACAAACATGGTTTCTCATATTGAGCCTTTTTGAGGTACATTGGATTAGCAAAGGTAGGTCTGCCAATAAATGTAGGGCATTTGGGTGCTAACATATGAATGGTTTGGATTGATTGACTGCTTTTGTAAACAATTTCATTCAAAAATTTTAATTGGTTTTCTATTGAAATCATTTTGTCAATATCTTTTTCTTCCTTAGTTTCAAATCCGTTATGACCTTTGTCTTCTCTTTGACAAGACCTTCGTAATGTGACTTAGTTAAAAGACTCAGTTTGACTACCTCATTGTGTTTCTCTTGGACAACTGAAATTTCGTAGGCTTTAAGTTTTAAACCTTCTTTTCGTGCTTTGATTGATGTTTACGAAGGCGAATTAACTCTTCGTGTTGGAAAAGAAGCCGTAACATTCAATCTTGACCAAACTTCAAGATACTCCTCTAATTACGATGATATGACGGCGAACCGAATCGAAAGTTCTTGGTTTATCCGATGTGATCGCGAGTGGCAATCTCACTCCTTACTATGACCCGATCCGATTCTATCTACCTCTTTCTCGACTCCTCACACTACATCCCTTCGATAGTGGATTTTCTTCTGAGGAAATTCGAATTGCTTTCCTCGCTCTTTGAAGATGATCAACTTCACCTAAGTTGATGACTCTTATTATGACCCGAGGGATATTCTTCTTCCTTGACAGCTGTCCTCAATGATGATCCATCATTACCCCCCCCCTTCCCCCACTCAAGGAAACTATTTGCCTGAAATTCGAAAAGAACTTAAAGTTTGTGAAGCTAAAACTAATAAATCTTCAATTGATTAACCTCCCCGAAGTCAAACTCAAGGCTTACCTCCTTACTCAAATACGTAATTTTTGGAAGGTGACAACAAGTTTCCTGTCATAATTGCTAAAGACTTGAGTGTCGAGGAAAAAGCCGCTCTCCTAAAGGTTTTAAAGTCACACAAGCGAGCCATCGCTTAGAAACTCTCCGACATCAAGGGTATTAACCCGGAATTTTGTACTCACAAGATTCTGATGGAAGAGGACTACAAACCGGCGGTTCAACACCAAAGACGGGTGAATCCAAAAATCCACGATGTCATCAAAAAGGAGGTTTGCAAAACTTCTTAACGCTGAATTAATTACCCAATCACGGATCAGCACTCCTTGGGTAACCCCGTAATTGCGTCCAAAAAAGGTGTCTTTTACCGTTGTGAAAAATGACTGAAAAGAGTTAATCCCTACCGATTGGTTACCGGGATGACGTGTAAGCATTGAACTACCGAAAGTTTAAATACGCCACCCAAAAGACTCACTTTCGACTACCACATTTTATGGATCAAATGCTCGAGAGATTGGCGGGAAACGAATACTATTGTTTTCTCGATGGTTTCACGGGTTACTTTCTAATTCCCATCGACCCTCATGATCAAGAAAAGACAACATTTACATGTCCTAATGAACGCTCGCCTACCGTTGCATGCCTTTTGGCTTATGCAATGCATCGGGCACGTTCCAAAGGTGTATGATGGCTATCTTTCATGATATGATCGAAAAAAACGATGAAGTCTTCATGACTGACTTTTGGTCCTTGGTAATTCATATTCGGAAATTGCCTCTCTCTAGTGTAGACAAGATGCTTCAATCAAAGGTGTGAAGACACCAGATCTTTGGCTAAATTTGGGGAAAAGATCATTATCAGGTTAAGGAAGGCATTGTCCATTGGCCATAAGAATTCCTTCCATAAATGGGATTGATGTCGATAAAGCCAAAGTCGATGTATTGCTAAGTTAACCTCATCCCACCAACCGTCAATGGATGTTCGGAGTTTTCCGTCATACGGTTTCTTAACCGATTCGGTTCATTAAGGATTTTTCCAAAATTTCTCGACCGATGACTCATCTTCTTGAGAAAAATACTCCGTTCATCTTCTCCAATGAATGTATTCAAGCTTTTGAAATGTTAAAGAAAAAACTTACTAAAGCTCCAGATTTGATTTGCCCCGTAACTAGGACCTAAGCCCTTTGACTTATGTGCGATGCAAGCGACTTTTCCATATGTGCAGACTGGGGGCATACTCTTGAAAAACAGCTTTAGGCCCTTAACACTAATGCTAGTAAAACAAAGAACGAGCGGAATCGCATTACAACCACGACGAAGAAAAGAAATGTTAGCCGGGTGTATGCCTTTGAAAAATCTCCAAGTCTACCTTCATCTAGAACAAGAGAAGTGTAATACGGATCACTACTCCACCCTAAAATATCTTTTTGCTAAAGAAGATTCTAAGCCGAGATTGCTCCGGTGGGTTCTCCTCCTTCAAGAGTTCACATTCAAAGTAATTACACAAAAGGAGCCGAGAATCTCGCGACTCCCAACGTTCATCTTATCCCGAATAGAAAATCCTTAAGAAATGTGCTCGGCCCCAAAAATAGGTAAATGAAACGTATTCCCCTCGAGACACTAATATGTGACTTTTCGTGGTGACTCAAGTAACCCCCCCCGTGGGTGCGATTATGTACAACTTACCACCACCAGGAATTTCAATTGATAATGGGATGTCGTTCCCAACCAAAAAACAACGTTTTTTCAAGGATGTTAAACACTACTTTTAGGACAACCCCTATTTGTTCAAAATATGTGCGGATCAAATGATCTGGCGGTGTGTTGCAGGACAAGAAGCTGTTGACATCCTCACAGCTTGCCATAGTGGACCCACCGGGGGACATTACGGTGTCAACTACACCGCCAAAAAGGTTTTTGACTCAGGATTTTATTGGCCCACAATTTTCCTGAGATTCCCATGACTTGGTCACCCGCTGTGACACTTGTCAGCGTCAAGGAAAAATTTTGTAACGTGATGAAATGCCTCAAAATTCCATCCAAGTTTGTGAAATCTTTGACGTGTGGGGCATCAATTTCATGGGGTCGTTCCCGTCTTCACGAGGGAACAAATACATACTCGTGGCGGTCGACTATTTGTCAAAATGGGTCGAAGCGAAAGCGCTCCCCACCAACAATGCCCAAGTTGTTTGCAAATTTCTTAAATCTCTCTTTGCCCGATTCGGTGCCCCTCGTTCTATCATAAGTGATCACGGAACCCATTTTTGCAATGACCAATTTGCAAAAGTCATGCTTAAATATGGAGTCACTCACCGTCTCTCCATCGCGTATCACCCACAAACAAGTAGGCAAGTTGAGGTATCCAATCGTGGCTTAAAACGAATTCTTGAAAGGACCGTGGGCGAGAACCGTGCCTCTTGGTCGGATAAACTAGATGATGCACTTTGGGCCTTTCGTACCGCTTACAAAACACCCATCGGGTGTACTCCATACAAGCTCGTGTACAGAAAGGTGTGTCATCTATCGATTGAGCTCGAGCACAAAGCCTACTGGGCCTTGAAGCATGCAAACTTTGACTTTGAGACCGCGGGTGATCATCGAAAAGTTCAACTCAATGAACTAAATGAACTTCGTGATCATGCCTATGAGAACTCTTTAATCTATAAAGAGAAGACAAAGAGGATCCACGACTCAAAGATCAAAAACCGCATTTTCAACGTCGGTGATCAAGTCCTTCTCTTTAACTCTCGATGAAGAGTTCTTCAGCCAAGTTGAAGATCCCCGTTGGCTGACCGTTCACCATTGCCATTCTTTCCATATGCACGTGAGTTAACTCAAAACTATAGGCCAAATTTCAAGGTGAACGGTCATCGAATTAAGCACTACTTTGGAGGGGACGTACCAAAATTGGTTGTCCCGGATCTCCAAACCTTCCCCAAGGACAAATGAATTCGGGGATTGGGTCAAGCTTAGTGACCCTAAACAAGCGCTTCGTGGGAGGCAACACATGCTTATTCGTAGTTATATTATGTAGTAATGAATAAGTTTTTTTTATTGTGACATGTGTGCCTCTTTCCATTCTCGTTTGCTTGTGTTTTTGTGGTTGTCCAGGATTGTCCTGGATTTTTGAAGCCTCTCGTGCTCGCGGTTTTGTCCTTCGTTCACAAGAGGTATCAAATCCTTAACTTCATTTGGAAATCCAAATAGCCTAATCTTATCGACTTAACGTTATCTTAAGCAACTTAATAAACGGCTTAGGAATTACGTAGAGACCCTTCTCAAAACAATTGAGACAATTTATTTCTAGTATGGGGGGATCTCTCAATTTTATAGTGCCTGCAGTCGTTGTTTTTCACTAATCCAGTTTACCACCAAAATTCAAAAAAATGAAAAAAATTGTAAAATTTTTCAAAATAAATAAGTGATTTTGTCACAATTTGACTTTCACCTTTCCTGCTGGGTAGAATAAGAATAAATTTTGACTCGATCGAGCGTGTTGAGCTCTAGCTTGTTCCTTAACTTTTAGGCTAAGCGTTCGCGAAAATTCGCAAAGAACGAAAAATGATAGTGTTAAGTATGAGTGGGATGCTAAACAAGGATTATTTGGAAATCTTAAGAGCTCATGTATGTAATTTGTGGCTTTTTCTCCCATAAGCTCTTAACCAGATTAATAATACGTGCTATTTTTGGAGATTAAACTTAAATCAATAATTTTTATGTAGTATATAGCAAAAATTTTAGTTTTAGTTCAAACTTATACTTGAATTTTCAAAAAGAAGTTTTTATGTATAGGAATATATATATATATATATATATGAAAAATGCTAAAAAATGAAAAATATAATAAATAATAATTATAAACTGTGGGCTGATAAAAGTTTGCTGTATCTTGCCGGCTCACAACCGATGTTACGGCCTTCTGAATAAAAATCCGAGACTGATAAAAGTTTGCTACATCTTGCAGGCTCACAACCGATGCCGCAGCCTTCTAAAAGGTCGAGGGTTACAATTGCATAAATGTTATGTTTAATATTAAGTGTGAATTAATTAAATAACTCTTTTTGTTACATTATAAATATGCTTTAAAACCTTTGACTAATTCCATTTTAAGTTTTAATAAGCTATGTATATACCAGAAGCCACAAGATTTTTTGCAACCTAAGTTTCGGTGAGTCCCGATATATCTATATGGTGTCAAAAGCCTACTTGGGATGAGCTCCCTCGCCTTCAAACTCATTGATTTTCTTCGGTGGAACGTGAAGCATAGTATTATCGCAAAACGTTGATCCATGTTTGAAATTACAAAATAGCACATTCACCTAAAGATATAATAATTGTCAGGAGTGAAAAGAGCACGAGGTTGCCAAATATGATAGTTGTTAAGCATCTTTAACGATATTATCGATGAATTCGTTTTTATATGCTGGTTTGGACGAGTGAAAAGTCGGGACGTGATTTTATTCCTTTTTTTTGGGGGGGGCATTTACGGAATCGAATGCTCTTGTTCTATGATCCCTAAAGGTTATGAAAATAACGAAAGTCAAATTAGTTAGTTGCTTATAAAAAATAAAAAATATAGGAAAGATACAAAAATTAGTAGGAATAAGTGTTTACCTTTAAGAATGGTAAAAACGAGGCTTTTCTAAACTCTTGATTATTTAATTCCCCTCGACGAACACTTAGCTACTTTTCAAGGTAATTAGTCGAGGGGGATCGAGATTCTTAGTTTTCTAAGTACTTACTTATAGCATGGGGGGCGTGAACACGATAATATCTTAGTTTGGGGGATTTTGGTATGCGTTTAAATACACATACCTTTGACCACTAAAACCGGACTCAAATGACTAAAAACATACCAAAAATACATTGTATTTGTATGTTTTGCATTTGTATTATGCAGGTAACGGATATCCAAGAAAAGGACAAAAATCGAGGCCAAAACGAAAAAACCGAGCACGAGAACGGAAAGACCGTGAGAAGTCAAAAACACCAAGTCAAAGTCAACAAAAGTCAAAAAGTCAAAGTCAACCCCAGGATGAGGCATTGGAAAGAGCATCGAAAACCGAACCCGAAAACCTAAATTGCCAAAAGTGGGCCCACACGTACCCACCTAGTGGGCCCGGGAAAGCCTACTTATATCTTTATAAGCCTTACACCTCCAAAAGGCCCAAGAGAGACAATGCGTGTGTGGGGCACCCTTTATTTTTATAACCGGCCCCCAACACAAGCCCAATCCCATACCCCTGTTAACACCCCCGTTTTCCCCAACCCTTATAACCTTACCCTGTTAGTCCTTTAAGGACTAACGGTGCAATCCATCAACAAACTTCAAGGGCCCAAATTGCAAAACTCAAGGACTATCCCTGCAATACATCTATGTATCCTCAAGGGCCAAACTTGACATTCCCCAAATTTTTAAAAATAGTGCAAAGCACTGTTTATCTTCCACACATAAAGTGTGTGTGTCCTGTCCTCACTACCCGCCAAAACCCCAACACTGTTCTCCTTTTTCTCCACTTTGTCTATACACCCCACACCTTATCCCACTAATTTCCACCTTGGCAATCCCTTACATTTCTATTCGTCAAGGAAAGAAGACAAAGAATGGATGGACAAGATCAATTGGCTTGGGCAACACTTAAATTTGGATGGCTAAGATGATATTTGTGAGCTCTCTCACACAAGAAACATAGGCTTGAGCCCTCTCAGCAAAGAAGCACACCTCCTAGAATCTTCCTTAGCTTAGTATAAATAGGTCCTTTGTAAGCATTGTTGGGGGGGGCTGGGGGGGGGGGGGGGGGGGGGGGGGGGGGGGGGGGGCCCCCCAGCTTTTTAGTTTTCAGCTTATAATTTAAGTTTTTCAGTTTATTGTAATGTTTTCTTAAAAGCCTTGTAATGATTTTAAGTTTAATGAAAGATTGAAGTTTTTATGTTTTACCCCGTTTCTAAGTTAAAGTTTATTATGTTTTAAAACTGTTTCACAAGCTTACAAAAGCACTTTTAAACCACTTTCTTAAGCTGTTAACTTAAGCATTGTAAGTTTTTCCATAACTTATAAAGCTTAAGTCCTATTTTGAACACAAAAATCACTTAAAAATTCAAATGGATGATAAGCTTAGAATGGAAGAGCTTATGGGTTTATTTCAACAAGCTTGTTTCTAACAAGCTAGAGCTTGTAGAATAGCTCTATGAGCATTTGTTTGCCCTGTTTAAGCAAGGGCTTTTGTAAGTCTTCATTTTTCTATTTTTAGCTTATCTACTATAGAATTGCTTATTTGTGCTTATTGCCTGCTTATCTTTGCTTATTTATGCTTATTTGTGATGTTTATTTAAAAAAAAAAATGCTTATATATGCTTGTATCTTGTAAGTTTTAGAAGTCATTAGTTTAAGTTTTTTTGATAAAATAATAATGCCTAAAAACATTAATAATATTTTTTCACATCTATACGTTTTTGAGTAATAAAATATAAAAGCGTTCAACATAAAAAATTAAACGTACATCAGTATTTAAGTAGTAAATCCTCATTTCAATAATTACATCACTTAAAGGTTAAGAAATTAAATAATGCTTAATGGATTTTATGATCAAAGAATTTTTATTCAAAACCTCAAACTTTTCTAAAATGTTGTAAGCAGTATTACAAACTTCAAAACATTTTTCTACATTTAAAAGAAATGTTATATCAAAAACAATACATTTGAATTTCAAATTTTCGAACCAAAACGGCTAGAAAAGGTCCAGAAACCACCTCGCCCTTATAGGACAAAAAAGAGAGCGTCAGAAAAGGGGCGGCCCCCTTAAAACATGGCGGCCCCCCTTAAATTATAAGGGGGCCGCAACCCTATTTAAGGGGGCCGGATCCATAACTCCGCTCCTCCTTTCTTGTCCTGATAAATACTAGATTATTTCCTCAATATTTTTCCTCACCTTTTGACTCATTCTTTTCTGCGTAAAACAAAACAGCCCACATAACCTCTCAAAAAATCCTTTGATCATTAGCTTTGTTTATCTAAGTGATCCAAGCTCCAAATTCCAAGTGAAAAGAAGAATACTTCCATCATCTAGTAAAGAAGTATAGCACCCCCCAAAATCCCTTATTGCAATCTTGTTGCATCTATATCAAACCTTGTAATCTTTTTGTAAATCTTGTAAAGTTATGTATTGTTTAGGATTTGAGGTGATTATTGTAAGTATAGATTATGGATCTTGGTGATCCTTTTAGTAGTGTTTGATAGATGTGATATAAGTAGTGTGGTAAGAAGAAGTTGTAAAGGTGTGAAGTTGTGAAGATTGAAGAAGTTGTGTAGTCGTGATCAAGGTGTGAAGATAAGTTGTGTAGTGAAGTTGTGAAGTAGTTGTGAAGTTGTAAAGTCGTGAACTAGTCGTGAAGTGTGTTTGTGATAGATTGGTTCAAGCAAGATTAGAACTCGATTCTAAGCTTAGTGTCCAAAATTTGAATATACAGCAACGTTGTGACGGTTTTTCCTGATCATAAGGAGCTTGTTGACATAGTGAAGAAAACTCTCGAGTTTGGTGCTCGGGGAGTGGAGTAGGCCAAAGAAGAGCTTCGTAACCGAACCACTATAAATCCTTGTGTTGCGGTTTGATCTTTCCTACTCTTATCTTTTATTTACTTCTACATTTTTACATTGTTCATATTATGCAAGTATTGAATTCACAAAAAGTCGAATCTAAATTTTTATAAACAAATTTTAAATATTAAATTAAAAAGCGGTAAACTATTCAACCCCCCCCCCTTTAGTTTTCCACAATTTTCTTAAAATTCTGTCTATTTTAGCTTATAATTGCATAATCTGTCTCAGCTTATTTAAGTGCTTATTTGTTGTTGAAGTTTGCTTAAAAGTATCTAATATACCTATTTAATATCTGGTATTTGCAAAGTTTGGCTTTAAATCAAAGTTTTCAGTTTAAAAAGTGAAGAAAAATACTTAAAGGGGTGTTTGGTTTAGCGTAAAATGGGTCAAAAAGGGTTAAAAACTATTTGGGTCACTAAGTCATGTTTAACTTAGCTAACCTTAGTATCTTAATCTTTTTGTTTTTTGAGTTATCACGGATAAAAATTCATTTAAGGTTTTATGCAAAGTGTTGTTTGAATCTGTGAGCTTATAGCTTATTTTATCTGCTTATTTGATCATGCTTTTGAATCTTGTGGAAAGTTTGATGTTTTTGTGTTTATACAAGTCTTAAAACAAGTTAGGATCAAAGTCTTTTAGCCTGCATTGTTTGGTTTGTGTTTTACCAAAACTGTCAAAAAGTGCTAAATGTTGAAATTTTTGAGAAATGGCTTTTTCGTTTGCTTAATTTATGCTTATTTCTGAATGTCAAACTCCACTTTTGATTGTTGATATATCATCATTGAAGTCAAAGCTTTATTCTGTTGGTAGGTTATTAAGTCATGAAGTATTGTTTAGAAGTTGCTTTATTTTTAAGCCTCAAAATTGGTGTTTTGTAAGATTGCAAAAGTTTTGCAAAAAATTTGTCTAAGTGTTTGAAACAGTGTGAGTAAAGCTTTTTTCATATGAAGCGATTTAGTGCTTATTTGAATTTCAAAATGCTTTTTCATTGTTTCTTATTGTAGCTTTTTGGCCAATCTTTTTAGTGGTATAAGCCACTAAGCCATAAGGATCCTTTTGCTAGCTTATTTTTAAGCTAGAAAAGTCCTCTTGGCCTTTTTGCTTATCAGTTTAGCCAAGGAAAGTCTATTTGACTTATTTACGCTTATACTTATTAGCTTTAGTCATATTTGCCTATCTAAGGTTTAAGTTAGCTTATTAAGTTTAGATAAGCCCCATTTTAAGCTTATTTTCTCTTTAGTTTAGAGCTTATTTAAGCTTATTTGCATTTTAGCTTAAAATTTCTACGTTTTATAGCTTTTTGATTAAAATGCCATTCTAGCTTATTGTAGTTGCTTATTTTTGTTCCTAAGTGCTTTTTAGATATGCCCTTTTATCTGTCTTAGCTTATTTTAAGTTTTCATTTGCTTATTAGTGCTTAATTTGCCAAGCAGTTAGCATTTTTAAAGGTTAGTGAAGTTAAGTTTATTCTGTCCCTTTTAACTGCTTATTGTGTGCTTATTTTTGGTTTATAAAAAAGTGTTTTTGTAAAAAGTTCTTATTTTCAATCCCTCTAAAAAGTTGAAAAATAAATGGCAAAAACAAAAACATTTGGGATTAGGGGAAGTCCTAGGTGAGCAAGGCTCGAACCCGGAACCTCGCCCTTATCACCAAACGTTTTTACACCAACACTCTCACTACTACTAACGCCCTTGGGACTTTTCCGTTAGATCTTGCAACATCTATATACTTATACACGTTTTCAACTCTGTCTCATAAGCACTTCGCAGCTTATATTGGGCTTTTTAGAGCTTATTCGATAAGCTGGCTTAACCAGCTTATTTTTCCTGCATCCCTTACAACATTTAGGACTTTCCTGCATTTTTTTAGATTTTTCCTCCTTTATTTGTTATTTTTCTTTATTTTTCGAAGTTTAAAATTTTAGAAAATCATTTTTTGGAATTTTTAGGTATTAATTTGTTATTTTCTAGGATTTTAAATAGATTAAATAGGTTTTAATTCATAAAAAATTATAAAAAAGTCAAAAAAATATAAATCTCTTTTAGAAAATTTTCTTTTGTCATCTTAGAGGTTTAGAAGCTAAATTTGCATTTTTAGGGTTAATTTTTGCCTTAGTTGATTTTTAAGGTCCCGTTTAGGATTCCCGGTTTGCGTTTTTAGTTAAAATTTGTTTTTCCTTAATTAATTTTAAGTGTTTGCCTTAATTTTCCCATAGTTTTAGATAACCAATCATAAATCTTGTTTCATTCAAGCATCGATTATCAAAACGACTCTCGACTTTCAATTGCAATCCTCGTTGGGGATAACGACCCAGGGAATCATACTCCCGGTTTACTATAAGTGTGATTTTTTTTATTCTTATCCTCTTATATATTTATATATTTATAAGTATTATATATATATATATTTATATATATATTTATATTACAAAGGGTATAATCAATTGTTAATCAATGGTCAAAGAGTTTCAAATATGTTTGTCAAGAACAATATTAACGATATAATTATAAAGATGAAACAAAACGAAAAGTATTGTCAAACCATATATAAAAATATGGAAAGAAAAATAGATGAGTGGGAGAAGTCTCAAAACGTATCTTCAGAACAAACCGATGGGACTGAACCACAACCTCTTTCTCCAGCTCAAACTGAGCAAGTGAATGTCGTATTCACCGGGAGTGGAAAGTCTGATGAATCTTCGAAGACTCAAAAAGATCCACCACCTCCTATCATCGTTAACAACAAAATCAAAAAGATAAACCTATTACGATAGCAAAAAGGAACTATCACGTGGTCGAAACAAAAGAATATCCATTCCATGAGTACATACCAAAAATCCCGTACCCTCAGCATTTAAATGTGTATTATTCTCACTTAAACCATATCGTCAAGGAATCTTAAATCAAGTTAAGTTTAATAATAATAATAATAATAATAATAATAATAGTTAATAATAATAATAATAATAATAATAAATAGTTAAAAACATATAAAAAGTCTTTAAACTTTATGGGTGTGTTCACTGGAAACCCTCACGAGACTATAACTTGTCCACTCGGGATACTGAAGGGTTTAAAGGCTTGTTGCATACGCTAAATGCAACCGTGTTGCCTACGAAAGTGCGCTTTAGAATTTTACAGTTTTCGTAGTTTGGTTTATTTTGTAGATTACATAAATAGGTGAAGCTTGGATTGGTGGTTGACGTTTTACACGTGAGGAATGATATATTTGGATCGATATATTATATGTGGTTGAATTCACATGCTTAGCGTTCTGTTTTGCGCCGTATCTTTCAGAATTTAACTGAGCACTTAAGAGCTCCGGGAAGTCTCGTTTCTCTTAGGGTGCGTTTGGTTCGCGGAATCTTCAGGATTCTTATGGAATTGGAATCTGATTCCAATTCCATAACGTGTTTGGTTGGCAGAATGTTTGAATTCAAAATCAGATTCCAATTCCATAGTGTGTTTGGTTGGCGGAATGTTTGTAATGAAATACCACAAATTCCTTTATGTGTGGAATTAACATTCCATCCTAAAACGGAAGGAAAGTTTATAATTCCACGGAATTTGATATTTTTATCATCAAAAATAAAATTTTATTATTATTATCATTATTATTATTATTATTATTATTATTATTATTATTATTATTTTTATTATTTTTTACTTAGAATTAAAGTAAATGTATAATAAATAAATAAAAGAAAAAAAATATAATTAAAAGGGTGGTTGTGTGGATCGGCCGAACAAGGAACAAAAAAGGGAACAATCCCATATTTTTTGATTACAATTTAATTTTGGTAATTATCTTTTCCTAAGACTATAAATACAAAATCATAATTATCAAAAATCACTTTTTTTCTCCTCTCCTCTCTCCCTTGGCCAGTCGAAACACAAAAAAACAAAGGGAAACCCAAAAAATTTTAGGGTTTTGATTTTCAAGAGTTAAGGTAATGTTTTCTAAATCCTTTTTCAATTCAATTGATTTTATTTAACGTAACAATCATTAAGATGGATTAGATTATTGTAAATATCTGTACATTAAGAGGTTTTTGATCATCAATTCAAAAAATGTTTTTTTAGGGTTAATAATTAGGGTTATGGGTAGTTATTAGGGTTAATTATGCTAATAATTGGAATTAGAAATCTGGGCAGAATTTCTTAGGTCATCTTGCGAGAAGCTATCTCGGTCATTCGGATGCTTTTATGATTTTTTGAGCCTAAAATTAAACTCAGAGAGATTAAATTGAGTGAAAGTTAGTCAAAATAATCAAACAAAGATTCGTGTCTATAAAACTGAGTTTTCGGTGGATATTCTGAGTTGTGTTATTGTGAGGTCAATAAAAACCATAATTCAAAACTGTCGTCTTGTTAATTAATGGGATTGCTACGGTAGCAAGTTTGGTGTTTATGATTTTCAGAAAGTTTGCTAGAATTTTCCTAAGTGTTTAAATGGGTCTGCTCAAGCTAAACTTTTTGAAGGTCGAATCAGGTCATATTCTGGACACTTTGTGATGTTGAATTTTTATAAAATGGTTACACTCACTATTATTTTTATCAAAAAATCATAGAAAGCTCACAACTCATTAGGGAGCTATAAGAGATGTGAGGGAGAAGGAACCATTATGGTGTTTAAGTAGGTTTATTTAGAGTCATCTTTGTGACTATAAAAACTGTAGTAAAAGCAAAAAAGTGAAGAAGTAAAGTTTGTGAGGTAACCTTAAGGTTAGACAAGTGGTCATGAGTGAGTAGTATATAGAAGAGTTGAATCAAGATAGGATATGGAGTATCCATCATTGTGATTGTTACATCGACTTGGGCGTGTGACCAAATCGATGGTAACATATGTGTGTATTGTTTTGTTTAGATTCTTTACAAGATTAAGTGAAGAAATTCGAAAGTTTGATTGGCAGCAGAGTGAGTTTTACAGTCCCACTTTTTACTTATATTTTGGGATGGAAATGATGCAAAACTGTTTTTGATTATTGAAACCGTGATTGTGTTTTTAAGTGGAAAAACTATATGTTTGTATATGCTAATTGCTGATGTGATATTTTATTCTGGTAAGGATTGTTATGTGAGAATGACATGACCTTGTGCGAGACTCCGAATATACTTAGCTAGTCAAGTGGAGTCAGTCTTGCTCGGAGATATTATGGGCCGGGAATGGGTATCGATCCACCCCAGATAAATGTGAATTTATTTTGTGATAGAATAGCCATGCATATATGTTCGTAAATGTTGTTTTTGTTGACCGTGATGTCATAAGTGAGTCATAAACCTGTAAACTTCACCAACAATTATGTTGATGTTTTTAGCATCATTTTCAGGTGAGCAAAACGTGTGAAGAGTTAGGAAGAGGAGTTAGCTGGACCATAGGCTTCGCATTGCTGGAGATTTGGAGTCTATGATTTATCTGTTTTAGTTTTCATTTGAACTTGTCATGTTTTGTTCTTCATACATTATATGTTGGATTATTGTTTTGGGCGTTGTCATAACACGCTTTGGATCTTGAAGTTTAATGAATGTCATTTTTAGTTTTCAGAATTCAACCACGCACTTAAGGCCCCGGGAAGTCTCGTTTCTCTTATATTTATTTCCCCACTTATCCCACTTTTAAGTTATTTTCTGATTACGCATAATGCTCAACTTAAGTGTGGGGAGGAAATGAATTTAGAAAATCAGACTCATTATTAAAAGTATAAACTTTTGTTCGCCCTCTGTAATCTAAAAATCTAATCTTGTTTTTAAATTTCTTTTGTCACTTAGGTTAATATATTAGAATAAAACTTAGTAAATAAATAAAGTTTTGAAATCAGAGATGTGTCCCGATTGATAGAGCAGATCCGACTCGGGATCGATGACATTACTTGCGCATTTATACCAATCACCCAAAAAATGTAAGGTTTAGATCTTAAGGAATTCAGGTATCCATCTTTGATACCTAAGATAATTTTTGCCTTTAGCTTTCTCGAGTTAAGGTTTGAATGCAATTGCAAGTGTCTCATCCGTCGTTACGGCTGTGTATTTGTAGTTTGTCGCCTTTTCTGGAGCATTGGTATCGGTTTAAAAATTGTATGAGTGTGCCGGTGATTTATTGATTCTAGAACTTGTGCTTGAAATCATTACGAGACCGCAGTGAGATCACGTTCGCGTGATATAGGTATTTTTATGTGATAAAGAGGCAACTTAGGATTTAACCCAAATTAGCCCATCCATTTAACATATTATTTATTCTTTTAGCTAATTACACTGATTAGCTAACCACCCAAATAAAACCCGTTCGTTAGCACTCATCTTTAGTGCTAGATACCCCTAGTTTAACCGGAGAACCATTATATTCATTTTTCTCATCCACTAAAAACAAAATACAAAATTATATAACCTTTAGCCTAGCCTTACCCTTTGTTGAAAGTCCCAATGGTTGGTTGCTGATTGCTTGGTATGATTGGTTGATTTTTGCTCATAGTTTTTTTGCACTTTGTATAAGTGTTATGCCATTTTGATGAAGACGAAGAGGGCCCGCTTTGTATTTCTTATTTTTGTGGTGTATGCTTATCTCAAGTATGAGGGAATTGTTAGTTGTTTGAATGTGAATTGTGAGTAAAAAATAAAAAAAATGAAAAGAAAAAAGAAGAAGAAGAAAATGTGAAAAGAAAGAAGTATGAATAAGAGTTGATGTATGGAGCATAATGTTATATCATTTGTACGAGTTTGAGGTTGTGTTGTGCGAGAACCTCACGGGTTTGTGGTATGTCGTAACTAGCAACATGAGTTTCTTGGACTTGTCGACATGTATATATTATAAAACCATTTCTATTATATATTTACCATGCCTTATCCACACCCTTATAACCTCGAAGCCTGTACATTACAACCCGAATAAAAGTCCTCTTTTGATAATTATACCTGGTGCTTACGCCTTATCGGTGAAGTTTTATTTCTTGTACAAGCCTATGGTAACTTAATGAATCATGTCTGAGCAATTGAGTGTGATTTTTCTTTTACCCTCTATTACATCATGTATGAGTGTTTGAGTGAATTATACTTTCCTTTATTTGTGAGGTACTTAGTCATGTTATTACAGCTTAAAGATCATTGGGTATTGTCAAACATATCTGTTTTTACATATTAAAAATCCAAAAATATTTTTCACAATTCTATTTTTGTTTTGTAAAGCTTATTTCTTTATGTTGCTTGAAGACAAGCAAACCCCTAAATGTGGGGGGTGTTTGCGCCTTTTTTACTTATTTATTAAAAAACCTAAAATATTTCGATAATTTCACACCCAATAATTTTTAAAAAAAATATCAAAATTCAAATATATATATATATATAAATTGCCTTGTCTTGTCATGTAAGAATTTTATTTCTGAATTTCTTTTCTTAGATGTGCTTGAAGGCAAGCAAAGTTTAAGTATGGGAGGATTTAATAACGCTCAAATTATACACGTTTTTATATGCGTTATCAATGCTTTTATGTATATTTATTGGTTAATTATAAGAACTTTATGTACTTAATCAAGTATATTTGCTATTTTAGGTTCATGGTACGTGTCGTGGAAGAAAACAAAAGAATACATAAAGATATGAAGCTTAAACGAATAAAAAACTCAAACTGAATGCTTCTCGACACCTATTCACTGTTTTCTCCAAAACTCGGTCATACGAACTCTGTTTGACACGATTCGAGTGGCCACGCGAAGAGAATTAAATTATCTACAATTATGAAAAAGGCCATGAACTGAAAATGAGCAAAGTTTGCCGGTTTTGCCTAAATTGCGGCGCAATTTTCTGCATGATATGAATGCTCTTAAATGAGCTTGGCATTCATTGCAACCTATCAACTATCCATTCTAGATCCTTCTTAGCATGAAATTAGGCCTCACTTGAGCCTATAAATACAGCCCTTATCCTTGCATATCTCACACAATTCATTCTAAACTCTCCAACAACTTAGAGAGAGAAAAAGTGGTGATCTTGGCTTTACAAACCAAGGAACCAAACACCCCTTTAAACCATCATCACCGCCATCGACCACCACCACTCTCCACCATCAATTTCCAGAAACCAACCACCATTCTCATACCTCATTCATCTATTTCCAATACACATAATCATCTACAATCCTCCCAACAAGTAGAATTAGAGTTTAAAAGTGTTCTTGGGGAATTTTGGTTGAACTTGCTTGATGTTCATTAATTTTCTCAGGTTTTAATCCATCCAAGGAAGTATTATTGAAGTGTAATTTGAATCTATAAACGATTGTGACAGAATTGTTCATAGTTTTCGGGTTTACTTTGAATATAGTATAGTTTTTGTTAGGAAAACTTGTGAAATCATCAAACATTTGCTCTTGAAGTTGGTATAAATCTTGTTTATCTTTTGAATACGATCTTTACTAAATTCATGATGAATGTTATGTGTTTTGTTACTTCTTTGATCATAGAGTAGTCATCTTGTGTTTGTTTGGGCATTATGTGATCTTTGATATGGAGCGTTTAGATATGTGTTTATTAAATTGGTAAAACATATTGTATATAAGAATATAGGCCGAAAGGGTTCTTTATATATGTGTTCTATCATTTCATCTAATATATTGGTTATAATAACTTATAAAGGTCGAAAGGATTCGTTGTTATTAATCGATATAATCACTAGTTACACTTAAAGGCCGAAAGAATTTGTAACATATGATACCTTTTTTTTCTTAACTTATAAACACTATCCCAAAACACTTCTAAGTCTTAGTGATCATTTCCTAAACAAACATGCCTTAATCATTTGCTTGAATCATCTCTTAATCGCTTTCCTTACAATATTTGATATATGCACGTTTTGGTTAATTTAATCCGTGACAATCATTTTAGTCTTAGCACCTTAATTACAAACTGTGAAGACTTTAATTCTCGTGGAACGACCTGGACTTACCTAAACTATATTACATACGAAAGGGTATACTTGCCCGTGTTGTGTTTTTAGTAGAAATCGGTATTTCTAGTATTATAAATTTAAAGCATGGAAAACACACATCACTCATCCGTTTCCGTTTCCATTTATGTTATCTTACACCTACACCCCATAACCCTTAAAAGACCTCTTTGATAGTAATGACTTGTACTTGCGCCTAGCGGTGGAGGTTTGATCCTTTATCAAGCCTATGATAATTTTTATACTACGACATATAATAAGTGTTAATTTTTTGTTTCCTCATATTGTTATAATTTATTATACACTCGAGAGAAAGCGAGAATCCCAAACACTTATGTGAGGTGCTAGTATATACTTTGCATGCTTTTAATTATGAGGTCTAGGAGGTTGTGTTGTAAACTGCTTTTAAAGAGTAGGTTAAATGCCCCCCATTTTGCTATTGTCTTGGTAGAAAAGCCCATTTGCTTTGTGGACAAGCAAATCCTAAGTGTAGGGGTATTTGATGAGGTGTCATTTTATATACTTTTTCGGGGTAATTTAACCCCCTAAATTATGAAAATATTCCTGTATTATATGCTTAATCGTTTGTTTTCATGTTTTTAGCACTTAGATAGCATTTGGAGGGAATACACGTAACTTGGGCTCATTTGGAGAAGAAACGGACAAGACTATGACTCTACACCAAATCCTTTAAAGAAATCGTGCATACAGAGCGTGGAGACGGCGTCGCGAGTTACAAGCGACGACATCACAATTTTTTAATGCGACGACGTCAGGGTTATTGTGATGGCATCAGAACTTAGCCAACTTAAAAAACCCTAGAAGATTCGACGTCATAAGATAAAGATGATTATTCAACTTGTGCGCGAAGTACCATATATTGTTTTGATCATAACTCCTTCATAAGAACTCGGATTCTGACGATTAAACAGCCCACGCGATCACAGCGATAAAATATACAACCTGGTGAAATATGACGGCGCGAAGGCATCAGGATTTTCCTAACGGCGTCGGGATGCGCGACTTAGGGTTTGCCTATAAATATAGCCTCATAACTTTGTTTTTATTAAGCCCCCAACCCTAAGTCCGATTATAGGGTTTGGGTAGGTGTTTTTTCAACAACATAGAAGGTCTAATTCAATCCATAAACATCTTGTAATGGTTTGATCATCACTTATATCTTAATTCATGTCTTCAATTCCTTTTGTCGATTATGATTTCTCTTGTTTAAGTATGCTTGGCTATATCATCTAGTATTTATTTGAGAATGCATGAAACTTGTTATTAGTTGATTAAATCTTGTTGTTTTCTTATTGATGATTGTGGATCTTCCATATTCACCAATTAAAGCGTGACAGATTCAATGAGTATAATTGACTATAGTTTATAATTTTTGTTTCATATTGCTTCTTGTATTAGATGTGCACGTTAGTATTTAGAAAACTAGCTATAAGAAATTAAATTGGCATAGACATCTAGGGAAACACGAGTATGTAGAAAGGATACTATTGATAATAGTATTCATACTACCTTACCCCTAATATGGTTAATCCCTCTTAAGTGTTTTAATGCATGTAATATACTCTTAGGGGCCTTGTAATATTCTTCATACTACCTTACTTGTGTGTTGCCCTAGCAGAATATTACGTAGACGGCGTTTTCGTGTAATTCGCTAATACCTTAGGAAATACTTACACAAATCATCACGAGTGTGACAAAGCAATAGGTAGAATTGAATAGCTAGCAAAGAGTAGTGCATCCTAGGTAAAAACGCTTCATTGTATAATTGTTTTATTAGAATTAGGATTAGTAGTTAATTAGTCTAAAACAAACCAACATTTAAACCCGAGATTTACTTATTTTCATAAAACATAAAAATACAAAAATAATCTTCCTTCAACCCCTAGACCTTAGTGAACATTTGATCTGGATATCACAGTGATATTCCCCTAGAGAACGATAACAACCCCCAAGTCTTGTCTTACTACACAACAATGGTTAGGTACTGTGTCTTGGGAGTTGTAAAACTTCTTGTGAAGCCTTACGAAGATCGCATCGGGAACAATGAAAATTTTTCATATGAAATATTAGACATAAAAGGAAGCTTGCAAGGTTTGAACATGGGATCACTTGAACAAATAAAGAGCATACCAACCACTAGAGCATCCAAACCTTTTTGATAAATTTTACAAGTGAGAATAGATATGGCATGAGCAATCAAAACAATTATAGATGCCTAATAATGAGGAACACACTATACAAACTTTTCGTATCTATTATGGATAATAGTTTTTTTAGTCTTTAACAACTTTACATATACAAACTTCAACATCTCCTCATAGTATAACCATCTTGTGACTCAAGTCAAGCTAAATGACCATGATTTAATCAACCGCTTTTGGACAGGTTATTATGATGTTTGGATAATGGACCAAAATGGATAACCATTCAATTTACACTTTCTGCTTCAACTCCTTTTATGTTTAGTGTGGAGATATACCTGTCATCGATATATCCAATGGGCGACGATGAAGTGGTAGGAATGCTCAATATGTCTTTCATACATATATGACACTATGCAACTAAGAATTTACAGTTTATCTTTTTCAACATTCTACAGCCTTTATCGGTTACATAGAAACATCGTTGATTAAATAAAAATGGTCAATAACAATGTTGTTCATGTTGTTTCTTCTGATGATGAAAAGATACAATTATTACAAACTTATACGATTCAAGCATTAAAACTTATGAAAAATTATTATGTTTCTTTGTAAAAAGTTTATATCTTACTTATACCATTCATTATCGTAAAACAACTTATATTTTTGGCACAATGTTTGTTTAGGATTCTGATGACGATGATTACCCTCTTAGGTTCACTCGAACCAAAAGTAAAAAAATGAATTCAGAATCAACAAGTCAAAACTTTAATCATATAGTTGAGTCTACAGATGACGAGTTTGATAATGACAACATCATAGATGAAGCAAAAAATGATGTACAACATTGTGGCATTTTTTGGACAATGAAGCATATGAAGCTGTAAAAAATTCTGAAAGTTTGATTGCAAAATCTACATACGATGTAGAAGATTATGACAATTTCATTGACGATGAAGTTGTGGTTGATGAAACTACGGATGATGAAGACACTCATGATGAAGCTACGGACAACGAATTTTTATATTTAGTTAAAATAAGTTGTGTTTTGATGTCATGCGAGTGCCTTAAAAAAACCATTAAGTTTCTTTTAATAAGTTGTTTCTCATCTATTTTCATCAAACTATTAATCATGTTTTATTTAATACACATTATTATTATTGTCTTACAAACACAAACTAAACAACTTAATACATTTTTTTTGTCCATACATTATTAAAATTATTGCAGATACAAAAGATTGAACAATTAACGTATCACACACAACATAATTAAACATGGAATATCATGAAAGTAGCCCGCTCGTCGGGGAGGTTAGGCAACTATTTTACGAAAATGGTCTAAACAATTTCGTCCATTGGATTAAAGAAATCAACGAACCTTGTTTATCCACGTATTAAACCGTGCGTTTCATTTCCACGTATTAAACAATTTCGTCCCGAAAGACTAGTCGAGTAATATAATATAAGTAATCACGTCGGATAAAAATTACTTTAGGAAAAGTAATAGTTTACCCTCCAGATGTCGTGTCCCAACGAGAGATAAATTTGAAATCACGTTTATGTTTGAAATTTAAATGCTTGATTATCTTTTAATTTTGGATTTTGGTTTTAAACTAAAAATTTAATAAAAATAAACTATTAGAGAAACTATCTCCAAGTTGTTCCCTTTGTTCATCATACAATTTTTTAAGTTTAGCATAAGACTCTTTACATTCTTTGAAACAAGAAGTTACCTCTGTATCTGAGCCTGAACTGCTACAAGCCATCAAAGCATAGTTCTCTTGTTCATCTTCTGAGTGACTGGTCCAATCAACACCTTCTCCATCAAGAGTCACCAAAGCTTTAGAATCCTCCTATTTACCAGATGTTGGAAATTAAACACTTCAGAGTTAGTACTACCAAGCCAACAGTTAGTACTGCTAGAAGAAAACAGTTTGTACTGCTCAAGATTACAACTGCCAGTACTAAATCAGTCAGTTAATACTGCTAGAGTAAGTTAGTACTGCCTGTACTAATTTAAGACTATTGAAGAACTTACTACTGCTGGTTATAGAGTTACTACTGCTGGTTCAAGATTACTGCTGTTGGTGAGAAAGTTAATGCTGCTGAAAGTCTTCTTGTTGTTTCAACTGAAGTTAATGCTAATTGACTGAAGTTAATGCTGATTAGTCAAACAGAAGACTGAAGATTAATGATGATTGAAGAGATTAATGCTGATTGAGAATTTGACTAAATACTTAGGAAAGTATTTAATATTTAGTCATTGTATTTAATATATTTGACTAAATATTTAGGAAAGTATTGTAAGCTCATTAGGACTCCTTGGTGTATAAAAGGAGGTCCTAGGGCATCTAGTTTATCATCTCATAATCTCATAAATCTCATTCATCTCATTATCATACACATACCTACACAGCATCTCATTGTAAGCTTCAAGGTTGTAAACCCTAGTACTAGGTCAAGAGTACTCGTATTGTTGTTTATCAATAATATTGAAGCATTTGGTTGTATCTTGTGTTCATAATTACTGTTTCATTGATATATACTTCTAGAGTATTAAAGAGTAGATTCCGCATACTCTTTGATATACACACAAAGTTTCCACCATTGTTATTTTGGATTCATCCAAGGTAACATACTCTTTACAAGGTAAAGAATCGATCAAGGCATAGGATCAACAAGAGGATCAACAAGATACCACTTGTTGATCCCAAGCCTTGATCGATTCTTTAACTTATAAAGAATATGTTACCTTGGATAAATCCAAAATAACACTGATAGAAACTTTGTGTTGATATTAAAGAGTATGCGGAATCTACTCTTTAATACTCTAGAAGATATATCAATGAAACAGTAGATATGAATGAACAAAAACGCTTCAATATTATTAATGATAAATAATACGAGTACTCTGTGTAGTACTAGGGTTTACAACCTTAAAGCTATTACAATGAGATCCTATATAGGTATGTGTATGATAATGAGATGAATGAGATGTACGAGATAATAAACTAGATGCCCTAGGACCTCCTTTTATACACCAAGGAGTCCTAATGAGCTTACAATACTTTCCTAAATATTTAGTCAAATTCTCAATCAGCATTAATCTCTTCAATCATCATTAACTTTAGTCTTCTGTTTGACTAATCAGCATTAACTTCAGTCAAATAGCATTAACTTCAGATGAAACAACAAGAAGACTTTCAGCAGCATTAACTTTCTCACCAACAGCAATAATCTTGAACCAGCAGTAGTAAGTTCTTCAATAGTCTTAAATTAGTACAGGCAGTACTAACTTACTCTAGCAGTATTAACTGACTAATTTAGTACTGGCAGTTGTAATCTTGAGCAATACGAACTGTTTTCTTCTAGCAGTACTAACTGTTGGCTTGGCAGTACTAACTCTGAAGTGTTTAATTTCCAACAATCCTCCCCTAAACTTGTGATTTACCTTCAAATCATCAAGTTTCTTGAATTAAACCTTCATTTTCTTTGCTGAGAGGATTCTTCCAAACACTTCATCTTCTTGGTCTTTCTGCTTTTGATGCACTCTTCTCTGGATTCTTCTTTTTCTTTGCTGCACTCTTGCCTCCCCTGAGCCTGTGCATCCATATGAACAAAAGTGATCTTCATTAATATTTTACATATCCTCCCCTTTGTTCATTATGCTATTTCCGCTATGCATTCTTTCATGTTCATTGTTATTTTTCCTAGATGAGATCTAAACAACCTCAAGCTATAAACGATCAAAGAACCTAACAGGTTATTAGGTTCCACATGTGGTATTAGAGCCATGAGGCTCTTGATCTAGGATCTACAAGGTTTTTGAAGAAACCCTAAAACCCTAATTTTCAAGAAATCGATTTGTGGTTAAAGTTTTATGGGGTTTTGGAGTTAAATTGATATAACAATATTTATAATTGTCCTCTTATAGGTCTTAGCCCTAGATAGATCTTTTAAGCCTGTGAAGGATATAGAGTACTAATGTAATCAAAAGTAACTCTGTGAGAGTCTAACAACACAATCTATTGTTCACGCGGAAAATAAACAATAGTGCTAAAGAAGAATTACTAAAACAATACTTTGATCCTCTATGGATCTTTTCTATTAATTGTGAAACTGTTTCTTGATTGTTCAATCGTCTATCAAACCTAAACCGTGTGGTTTCATTTATAGATATGAAACCCTAAACTAATTCTCCTAGAATTACGATTCCATGAGTCTATCTACTACTTCTCATGCCTATCCATAGTTTAAACGAACTAAACTTATCCTGGAGTAATTACTTTACTCTACCAGGACTAATATCATAAGCAGCAGGAACTACATACCCGCTAGTAGCAACTATTACACTATCAGTAGCAATTACTCTACCAGTAGGAACTACATACCTACCAGTAGGAACTAATAAATACAAATATTCCTAACAATCCTCCCCTAAACTGGATTTTGACATAGTTAATGTCCAGTTTCTAGATAGATCTTTACGTGTAAGCTTGAGGATTGAAACAGCAACAAAAACAGCAGCAATAACTTGAACTTGAGCACTCCAGCAGCAACAATGAATTCCATAGCATGAACTCAGAATCTCCACAGCAGCATAAGAGTCATCAATTCAGGTTATAACTATTCTCATCACTTTCCATGGTGTGTTAACTCCTGGAAGAGGTGAATCATAGAAAATAAATGGATTTGATGAAGCCTTTACCAAGTAGCCATTAACTCTTGGGCTAGCCAATCTATAGGGTCCTAGAAAAAGGAATGCCATGGAAGATTGGAACCATTTTCAACCACTTCAAACTTTAATCATAGTGGGTTGAATACTATATGACTTTGGGCAAGTCATCACAGCCAAAAACGGATTTGATTTGTCTTTACCTGGAGCCGTTTGCTCAGGACTAGCCACTTTTCATTTCAAGAATATGGCAAGTGATAACCATCCAGTTTTGGGTAACCTGGCAACCATCAACGGATTTTATAAGCCTTTACCACATAGCCGTTTGCTTGTGGGCTAGACAATCCTTGGGACCCAGAAAGGGTTATTCCCATGGTGGACTGTAAACCATCTCAACTAATTGGTACATGAAACATAGGTCAGTTGAGAGACCCTATGGTTTTAAGCAAACCATTACAGCTATATCAATTCATTCTAGTCTAAGACCTGGGAATTGAAACCCATAATGATGTTGCACACCAAAAGCCATAAAACCATTTTGCACCAAAATATTTTATCACATGAAAACCAAAATTTGAGCCAAAAAGGATTTAAGCTCAGTAGCCATCCAAAAACCTCAAAAACCCCAAAAACCATCCAAAGTGACCTGCAATAAACAAAACTATACATACCAAAAGCAATAAAAATATATACAAGGCAGTAACAAGATACCAGAATCAATCAGAAGAAACACAAGAAGCAAGCTGCTTCTTGATGAATTGAATCAGTTGCACAGCATACGTCATGTCATTCCCGACACCATCTACCTCCACTTCCAACTTATGCTTCAGCATCTTCCTCATGAGAGAAACAGAAAGAGGATATGGTGTATCTGCAAACATATATAAAGTCTTGCCAGAAAACGTTTCTAGCACATGAACACCAGAAGACGGAAACAATTTCCAGCTGTGGATAACCCATTCTTGTTGATCATTCCAAACATCAACACTTGAACCACCAGAAGTAGACTCAAACAAAACATGCAGATCTCCCCACAAAATCAATCCATTACCAGCTAGAGGGTTGACTTCATAATGCTTAACAACCATTCCAAATAACTTGGATAGATCCTGTCTATCAATCAAGTGCAAAATCTCTCGAAGATGAGTAAAATATTTGGAAGTTTTATCAGTGAAGTATAGAGCATTCACATCACCCAAGCCAGTAGGAATAACTTCCCATGCAGCAAATATATGCCAAAACAAAGGGTCGGTATTATCAGCAGAATCATCAGAGTCATCATCCGTGAGCACTTGAATGAAGGAGGTATCAGGAGCATCCAAATCTACTTCAAAAGAGGGCATCTTCCTTGATGCTAAAGACTTCCTCCTGGTGCTATATGTCTTGATATCAGCATCAAAGGATTTACTTCTTGTCCTAGGTCCGGAGGACCTAGAAACAGGTGTAGCACAAGGTGGTGTGGGAGTAACCGTTGGATCAACAGATGTTTTAGGTGGAACATCAGGGTGTGATGAAACATTTGATAGAGCAACAGCAGATGGTTTAGGTGGTGAAACAGGTGTAACCTCAGGTGAGTGTGGATGAGTATCAACAAATGGTGAAGGGTTAGATGGAACACCCGCAGTTGATGGATTTGATGTAGGAGGAACAAAAGTGTGTTGAGCTTTATTGGATTTTGACTTCTTGGAAGTAGGTTGGTCCAAATCTGCACTAGGTCTTTTAATAGACCTCCTGAGTATTTGAGTTTGCAGATTTTCAACAACATGTCTAATCTTGTTAAATTCCTCCTGAAGTGTGGCATCAGAAAACGACTTGACATGTTTCAAAGTCTAACCAGTAGAATAAATGACAGAACTCTGATTCTTGACATAAGTTCTCATAAAGTTTTTCTGCTGTGCATATGTCATAGGTTTATTCCTCTTCTCTATAAACCTCTGTGTTTCAAACTGTCTCCTCCTTTCAGCAATAACTTTGACCATTCTCTCTGCAAAGTTTTCTTCAGTAACATCAGGACCAAGTAAATCAGCAGTAAGTCCCTGATTAGCATGTACTTGTCCCATGATACGGATCCAATCATCATCTGTGTAGTACTTTGCAGAATTAAGAACATCCTCTTGCCTCTTCCTCTGTCTTTCCTCTTGTTCTCTAGCCAACTCAGCCTGTTCCTCTTCATATAGTTTCTTTGCAGCTTCTGCACCCAATCTGTCCTCCTCCAATTGTCTGAAAGACCTTGGCTTGATTGGAGGATCCTCCTCTATCATAGGAGATTTTCCTTTGTTAAAGGGATCAGCAGAAAACTCAAAAGAAGGACCAGTAGGAACATTAGTTGCACTACCAAATGCAGTAGTGGGAGTGGATGAACCAGGAGGAATGTCAGCTGTTTGATTGTCATTAGCAGGAATAGAAGATGTGTCAGCAGCAGTAGCAGCTGCTTTAGCAAGCTTGATCAATGGGTCTACATCTTGTTCCTCTGCCTCCTCAGTATCAGATTCACTCACAAACACTTTTCTTCCTCTAGCTTTGAGTTTTGATTCCAGAAACTTCACTCGTTTTACCAATTTTCCCATCACCTCTTTAAACAACAGCTTATGGGCTTGAAGCTCAGATTCCAAATTCTCAATCTTTTTCCCTTGTTCACACACTAATGTACACAAAGCTGTTAGATTAAGAGGGTCCGCAGCACCTCTTGAGGTTGTACCTTTAGGTGGAGCTGCAGGGGACCTTGGAGGAGTAGCAAAGAAAGTTCCTCCCAGAGATTCATCTTCCACATTGGTAGAAGGAACAGGGTCAGGAATGGAGTCATGGGCTTGAGTTGAAGTAGGGTCAGAAAATGGACCCTTCTCATTTTGTTGAGCATCAGTATTGGTTGGTGCTGGTCTGGGTGGTGTTGAGCCTTGTTCATGAGAATGAACAGTCTCAATCACTGTCTCAGGGACATTTGGTGGGACTGAAGGTTCAGCTTCCCCTGAGCTTTCACCTGCTATAGCAGGTTGAGCAGGAGCAAGCATAGTTGCCAACAAAGGCATAGGATCCCCATGAAAGTTCAGTCTCATATTGGCAAACATTTTACTGGTTAGTCTAAAAGCCCTGTAGGGTTTGGTATTCCTTGTTTCTATATTCAAAATCATCTGTAGAAACCTAGGATACATCAAAAATTTGTTTGAGTTTTGAATGTTATTTACCATCCCATTAAAAATATAACTAGACCAGTTATACTTCCTTCCCTCACACAAACATATCAAAGCAATGGCCAGGGGACTTCCAAATTGATCCCAACTCCCTGACTTTGTACTTAGACAATGCAAGAGAGTGTGAATCAGGAACCTCCACTGAGGTGAGAATTTGTTCTTGTGAATTGTCAGCTTTCCCTCTGTGGGGTACCCTAGGTTGTGATCTCAGCAATAGACATATCTACTATACCTCCCTCATCATTTAACAATAAGCTACTCCTAACTAAAGATTCAGTAATAGTATAAGGAGTACCATCAATTTTGGCCACAATAGCTGGTGGACCAGACACAGATGTTAAGAGTAAGGCCATAGACCAGAATTGTTTTATGAGGGAGTCATAGATGAGAGGGTCAGACACAATGGCATACCTTATGTGAGAATCAAGCAAAAAGTCAATAACCTGATCATAATCTGTGCTACCTTTGGATTTCTCCAAAAATCCAACCTTATTATGCTCGTCGCGGTATTTTAGGGCAGCCATTAGATCAAAGATAGCTTGAACAGGGTTAAGTGTTAGTACTGGTGTGTAGATGCAATGGAGTTACTCCTGGTGGGTAGTAGGAATCGCACTTTCGAAAGGTGAGTGGAGCAAACAAAAGGGAGCTGTAAAAATTTAGGGTTTGATAAAAAGGTAATTGTAAAAATGAGGGCAAATAGTAATGAACCCTTTAAATAGATACCCCTTTTTAGCAATTTAATGCCCACTTGTTTTAGTTTTACTATTGAAGTATAATAAAACTCAATTTTAGTCCTTTAATACAAGTAAACCCTATCGAACAATTAACAACACCAGCAGGAACAACTCTACCAGCAGAAACCAGTAAGACCACCAGTAGGAATTGTTCAGTCAGAAGAAACTAGTATAACCACCAGTAGAAACTCATGCAACACCAGGAATAACACTTATCCAACCAGAAGTGAATGTTCTCATCAAATTAAGACTACACACTCCATGCTATGCACACATCATGAATCATTTTCCCTGCAAAATGTTAGACCAAAACCACACAAACCATATACATAGAAAAACAAAAAGAGCTAACTACTAGAATTAAAGCTGCTATTCTAATATCCTAAGAATAATATACAAACAATAGTCCTCCCCTTGGACCCAAATCCTCCCCTTAACCATGGCATCTAGGGATTTGTCATCCCTATGTGAACCACAAGGTGATTAAACCGTGGTCCATCAAATGCCTTGGTTAACAAATCAGCCATATTATCATCAGTATGGATTTTAAGCACTTGTATAAGATGTTTTTCATTTGCATCTCTAATAAAATGGTGCCTAATTTCGATGTGCTTTGTTCTTTGGTGAAAGACTGGGTTTTTAACAATACATATAGTACTCTGACTATCAATAAAGATCTTAGTGTTCATAAAATTGAACCCAAAATCAAGCATTTGATTTTGTATCCAAAGTACCTGACCACAACAATTAGCAGTAGCAACATACTCAGCTTCAGTTGAAGAGGTAGCTACAATAGTCTGCTTTACACTATCCCATGATATTTAATCTCTTCCCAGAAATTGACAATCCACCCAGTTGTGGATTTTTTTTTACCCCCGATCACCATGGAACCATCAAGTCCACATACACTATATGCTTCCAAAACAAAAGGAGAATCTCTTGGGTACCAAAGACCCAATTTTGGTCGACCTTTAAGATACTTGAAAATCTCGTTGACTGGAAATTAAATGGAAGTCAAAGGTGTGACCTGGTGTCTAGAACAAGCACTCACTGCAAACTGAATATCCGGCCTTGAAGCTGTCAAATACATGAGGGAACCTATCATGGATCTGTATAAATGAACATTAACAGCCTCATCAAGTTCTGCCTTGGATTTAGGGGTGGTAGCTTCAAAGGGTGTAGTTGCAGATCTCACATTCACCATATCAAACTTCTTAAGCATGTCCTGGACATACTTGTCTTGGCTGATAAATATCTCACTTGACTTCAGAGCAACCTAAAGTCCTAAAAAGAATATTAACTCACCTATCGCACTCATCTCAAATTCACCTTTCATCAACACCTCAAATTTATCACACCAGGCTTTATTGGTGAAGCCAAAAATAATGTCATCCACATAAACCTGTACAAGTATGATGTCCCTGGAATTCTTCTTAATAAAGAGAGTTTTGTCTATTGAACCTCTTCTGTAATTATGCTTTAACAGAAAAGTAGACAAGCGTGCATACCAGGCCCGTGGTGCTTGATGAAGGCCATACAAAGCTTTCACAACTCTGTACACATGTTTAGGGTGAAAAGGATCCTCAAATCCTTTGGGTTGAGTAACATAGACTTCTTCATCAATTTCCCCATAGAGAAAGGCACTCTTGACATCCATTTGATATACCATAAAACCCATGTATGAAGCAAATGCTAAGAATAAGCGAATAGCTTCAATTCGAGCCACTGGAGCAAATACCTCATCATAGTCAATGCCCTCCTCTGCTATGACCTTGAGCCACCAAACTAGCTTAAATTCGAACCTAAAACGGTCTACCGATTCCTCGGGCATCTCTTTATTCTTAAAATCCATTTAGTCCCATAGAGTTTTCCTCTTGGGTAATGGGCACAAGCTTCCACACCTCCTGATTAACAAACTGTTGCATTTCCTCCTGCATAGCTTCTACCCAATCAGGATTATTAAGTGCTTGAGCAACACTGCTAGGTTCAAGTTGGGAGAAAAAACAAGCAAACAGACAATGTAAATATCTGGGTGATTGTTCCTTTGTGATCATGAACATAGCCCAGCCACAGCACTCTCTCTAAACTTGGATTTCTTCAAAGATCCCCTTGTGAGAACTGGTGAAGAAATATCCCCAATAATCTGTGAAATAGGATGCACAGTATGCACTCTTCGTGTGGGAACTGGGTCAACATCTATGTGAGGTGCTAAATTTGTGATTGAACCACCAAATTCAGCATCATATGAAGAGTCAGAAAAAATGAATGCAGTAGAGGTAGATGTGAAGTGCCCCCACATCTCGTGAAGAATAGGATATGAGATTGGCAAGGTCAGAAGGAGAAAAAAATCTAGGTAGAATTTTCCACTTGAGCCCAATGATGACCAGAGGGAAGAGGTGTAAATCATCAGCATAAACAGTTCAAGCCATGAATGAAGATGGTGTAGAAGGAACAGCAGAACCACCAGCAGCCTGATTAATACTACCTAGCAGAATGGAAGGGGGGTGTGGTATGTGAGCTAGTACAGTAATAAGCACTGACATCAGAGTAACTGTATCAGCTGTGTTCCAAGTGTCCTTTGCTGCAGAATTGGCTTCATATTCTTGTCTTTGAAGCCTAGCAAGTTCCTCTGCATAGTCTGAAGTGCACTCCACTGTGTCAGAAGCAGGATTAACCTCGGGACCTGAAAAACGGTTAGAAGGAAAAGAAAGAACAACAATCAATTGCTCATCACTCTCTGAATCTGAGTCATCATATGTACCTGCATGATTGTTAGTATCTTGAGTACCTGCAGGTTGATTAGACTTGAAACGAGTATAACCTAAAGAATCAGTCAAATAGTCAAGGTCAAAGTACCATGCATGACCCAAACCCTGAATGTTCGGTTTATCTTCCATATATCTCAGATTCAGTGTTTCTTCTATCCTTTTGTTGGATAAATTATAAACTCTATAAGCTTTACTATGAGCAGAGTACCCAACAAGAAAACCTTCATCAGCTTTACCCTCAAATTTTCCCAAATGATCACTAGTATTCAGTATGGTCACATGACAGCCAAAAGGTTTAAGGTGACTAACGTTTATGAACTTTCCCAAACAAAACAGTTCATAGGAGTTTTAATTATAGGGCCGATTACTAAAAACCCCCCCCCCCTCCCACCCCCCCCCACCCCCCCCCACCCCCCCCCTGTTTAGAACATAACAAGCAGTACTAACTGCTTCTGACCAAAACATGGTAGGTAACTTAGAGTCAGCAAGCATAGTTCTTGCTGCCTCTATGAGGGTTCTATTCTTTCTTTCAGCAACCCCATTTTGTTGAGGGGTTCTGGCCACACTATAGGTCCCCTTTTATTCCCCTTTTATTGACCCCACAAGTTTCAACTTAAGTGAGAATTCTTAAACTCTGTCCCATTGTCACACCTTATAGCCTTAACCTGTTTAGAGAGCTGGTTTTCAACAAAAGTAATGAAATCTCTAAGGATATAAAA
Organism: Tanacetum coccineum; assembly: GCA_026074375.1. NCBI lineage: Eukaryota > Viridiplantae > Streptophyta > Magnoliopsida > Asterales > Asteraceae > Tanacetum > Tanacetum coccineum. The sequence goes on along the minus strand of BQNB010011745.1, from coordinate 38,686 downwards.
AGTCTCATCCTTAGACCCCAAAAAGAAAACCCAGCTAAACCTGGTAAAGTCATCCGTAACTACCAAAGAAAAGCTCTTGTGACCAATGCTCCTGATAGAAGTAGGACCAAAAAGGTCCATATGAAGTAACTGGAGAGGCTCAGAAATGGAGCTGACTGCAGTGATGGCCTTGTAAGAGGCCTTGTGTTGCTTTCCCTTGTTGCATGCAACACAGTTGTGTTCATTTGTGAAAGTTTTGAAGGAAGCCCATTGACCAATCCTGTTTCGCAGTTGTTCATGGAATTGAAGATCCACGATGAGCCATCTCTTCTATGCCAATTGGTGACATCATCTAAGGATGCTTTGCCAAAACACTTGATTCTCTTTCTGGATGATTTTAGCCCAAGTTGAAGCAATAGAGATGGGTCTCCTTAGAAACTCTCTGAGAACAACTTGACTAGATCAGTAGTTTTGAACTCCTTGGAGAGTACAAGGCACTCTGTGAATCAGTAAAACATTAACTTTTTTCTTGTAATCTACAGATTTGTGACACAGAGAATCGTAATTGAAGTTCATTAAGTTTCCCCCTTTTCCACATAATAAACATTCTCAAATTTGAAGTGAAGTCCTGATTGTGCCTTTTCCAGGATTTTAGCCATCTCCAACCTCCAGAGGACAGTCCCCCTACCTTTAATCTTCACAAAATCATGCCAATTTCTCCTATTACCTGCATGCTTCTGGAACAACCACTATCAATAATGCTATATCTTTTTAAGGGGGGGATTGTCCTACTATGGTACAAAAAAAAACAACATTATTTATACATGAAAGACCCAAGTCAGAACTGACATGGGCCTGCCTGTGGATCAATATGAGATAACCCTTAGATTGGTGAGATTCCACCATTGTTCTTAGATCCCCAATACATCATAGCCTGTACATTCAAGAAACACCTGCCTGAAGTCTTATCAGTATTCCCCCTTCTTGCCCCATCCATATTCATTTGGTATATGAGCCCACCTAGCTAACTTGTTGAAAATAATGGCTTTAGGTCTTGGTCATAGGTCGATGCATCAGATTATGCCAACCACAGGAAAATGGCCTACCACAGACAGATGTTGGTCTATTCCAACTACCAAAGCAGGAACATATCTGGTCTATTCCTACACCAGTCAGAGCATATGATGACTAGGAACAAATGAGGAATGTTTCTACATTATGTCCATACAGGTGCATATTCAAATTCTCACACTGTATTCTATGAAAAATCACAATCACGAATCAAATGAAATTTACTACCACAAACAAAACATTTCTTAAAACCAAAAGACTTGTTTTTACACAGACTAATATTGTTTGACCCATTCCTATTACATAAATTCCTAGGAGCTTTTACATTCTCCTTAAAAGAAAAACTAGGACTTTGAGTGACATTGGATGGTCCTAGGTCATCAGTCTTGTGTAAAGTCTTCAAATCAACTGAACTAGAGGCTGAAGCTAAGGATTCAGTGGTCGTGGAGCTTGAGGTCTGGACACTTGGCACACAGGATGCAAAGTCAGTGGGCTCTGAGTCTGAAGACTTGTCACTGTTATCACAAGAGACAAAGTCATTAGATACAGAGTTAGTGTCAGATGAATTATTGGACTTTGAACCATAGGTAAACTGTGTATCATCAATGTCAGGCTTGTTGGAAGGAGGCATGAATGTTCCTGTTATTGGGGGAGGAACAGCATGCATTCCAACAGGTTTGACAAACCAGTCAGAGAGAGGTTTCTCTATAGCATCCTTAAGAGATGAGTCAAAGATACTAGGTGCAGAGAGATCAAACACCTCATCTGATCCAAAAGTGTCTCAATCCCTAAACCAAATTTTGATCTAGAGGACAAGAACTATTATCAGTAATGACTAGTTATTGGAAGATTCCTATCCATTGTCAAATACTTGCATTAGACTCCTCAAGTTTGAACCTTGGTATTCATATTATCAAGTTTAGCCTGTTCATTCAATTTTTTAGTAATTTTAGCATGTTGGTGGTGTTGCCTAGGTCTGCAGTCAAGATTCTAATTTTCTCTTCTAAAGCTAACTGATTATTTTTTGAGTACCAAGACTTCAGTGTTCAAAGTTTTGAGTGAACTTTGTTGCTTGACCCTTGGAGAAAACACTCTTTAATGCACTTCTAGATCATCAAACTCCTTTTAAAGTTCTGTAAAATATGAAGATTACAACCAAAAGGACAAAGATTGTACCGAGTGGATAACCCCATGAGTGCAAATTCAGTTTCAGCATTAGTAGCATCACTAGCAGCAACAGAAACACTATCAGCACCAACATCAGCAGCAACAGAAGCACCATCAGAACCATTATCAGCAGCAACAAACACACCATCAGCAGAAACACTATCTATACCACCACCATCAGGAGTATCACCAGTAGGAATAATAGTATCATCCCCATACCCTGCAATCATCCCATAGACTTCAGAAGCACCTTTCTCCATATCTTCACTTTCGTGGTCTGACCAATTGAGCATTGAATCAACTGACACCAAAGCCTTTGGTTCTTCTGATTTATCCGCATTCTTTTTGATTCATAAATTGAGAAAACTATGTCTTTGAATCCACCTTCTTCCTGTACATTCTCGTTGCAAATGTCCAACTCTGACATTTAAGCACCTGACCTACTTTTTTAACAAACCTGGCAGCAATCTTTTATTAAACTTGAGTTTTTTCGTTTTTCTACCACCTACTATTCAAATCTAATGATTATCGAACAGAAAGCAGTGTCATCGTGCCGATTTGATGTCAAGTCTTCCAAATCCAACGCTTGACATTTGGTCAAAGTCTTCATAAGTGATCTATTGTTGTGGATCACTTTCAGCAACAAAGGAGTGAAGAACATTTTCAAGAACATTGCCTGAAGCAGCAGCAGAGGAAGAAGTAGTGGTATAGTTAACAGTAGAAGGTTGACCTTTGGAGTCAGCATTTGACCACTTGGAATTAGTGCTGGCAGCACTAATGAACGCTGAGTGTGTAGGAGCAGCAGGAACTCTTGAATCATAGCTAGAACTACCTTGTTCATCAATCTCAAGTGGATCCTAAAGCTTGTTATAATAATCATCAAGCTTAAGAAATCAAACCCACCCTTGTTTAAAGGGTGATTGCTACCTGAGACCAAAAGGTGGTAAAGCCTCTAAGGAACGTTCATGTTGCAAATTCTTCAATATCTTGGCCCTTGCATGCATTTGCTTCAGTTGACTCAGCACCTTCTAAAACCTATCATATCCCTTGTGCAAACCTTCAGATTCAGATATCTTAAAGTCTACAAACTCCTGCTTAAGCATTGACTTCCTCATCTTCTTTGACTCTTCATTCCCTCCAAATCTGGCTTTTACTGCCAACCAGATATCCTTAGCATCATCAAGATGATGAAAGTCAGCCATATGATCCTCTGGTAGAGACTGAGAGTAGAATAGTTTCTAGCTTTCTCTCTGTCGATGAACAGCAATCTGTTCTTTCCACATGACAGATGAAAATCATTATATTGCCTCTTGGATCTCTACCTGTTCGTTTTCCTGCTGTTTCCTTGAAGAACAATGTTCCACAGATTGTGGGCAAGTGTTCTAATCCAATAACCATTTTCTTACCTCAAGTTTCATATTCCTCTTTTTTTAAATAAGGGAATTTGACATTACTGCTGGAAATCGTTGTTGAATTATAATGCTGGAATTGATGCTAGAGCGCTTTTGTGATGTTTGTTAAGAGGAGAAAGTTTGTTCCTGAAATACAGGTTAGTTGTTCCATAGAAATACGTATTTCGAATGGTTGTCAGGATGTGAGAATGAAGAGTCTATGGTGAGATGTCCAGTAAACTGAGGTGTTGGATATCTGTTAAGTCATTGTTAAATGATTAGAATCAATAACAGTCTAATTATTCTTCGACAAAGACTACTCTCCAAAGGCTTTGATTACCACTTGTTTGTCTCACCCAAGATAATCTTTAAGCCTGTTAAGATTGTATAGCACTATGTAATAACTATTATACGAAGATAATAGCTGGAAAGTAACTATAAAGCGATTTTATATTAGAGGTGATAGTTTCATCTTATTTACATGAACATATAGGTTGATCTAAGTGAAACTTTCAGTAACAGGTCAATTATAAAAATTAAAATAAATGATGAAACAATTGTAAGAAACGTTAATCCTGTATTATTTAAAACCAATCACATAAAAAGGTGCACACATAGTATTACCTTAGTAACATCAAGAATACTTGCATCATGCACATGAGCTAATTCATATACAAAGACCATTTGCTCAATTAAGGCCACCCGTTAAATTGAGGCATTTGCAATTTTCCTTACAAAGACGAGTAGCATGTGAATAATGTAGCTCAATTCTTTCATATTTCACAAACCTGTGCCCATTATCACAGCTCAATGTATTATTCCTCACAATTCCACCTGTCCAGTTTCCTACATTCCATGCATTATGTGATTTTGGCTAGAAAACATTTAGACAGTTGCAGACATGAATGGATTTTTTTTGACAGATTGTAAATGGACCACAGTAAACATAAAAATCACATGTATCTAACGGTTCAGTATGTAATTTTTTGGTTTATTATTATGAATGATATTTTCTTGTTTATTTTGAGTTATATGCTCAATTGCTCAATCTAGTTTTTGATTTTACCTAATATAACGTAAAGAAAAGAAACACAAAACATAAATTCAGTAAAATAAACATGCAACTTGTTTCACTGATCATTTTTTTACCTTAGGAAAATAGCAACAGCCGTCAGTAACAATGAAATCAAATAACTAAACTCCTCGAGTGATTTTCCCCAAATTTAAACAATAAATACCCGTTAAACTTTTGATGTTTAAGGGGGTGTTTTGCGATTTGCTAATCTTAGATGTTAAGGAACATGTATAATTGCATATAATCAACAAAACATAAATCTTTTATATATGTGCAATTATATTATTATACTTAGTAAAGCTAAGTCAAAAACGACTAAACTTGTTATTTGAATCCTACTGTTAACACAATCATCTCAGGTCATAACAATGTCCCAACAACCACTGAAATAGAACCTGACACGGCCATCAGATGAAAGTAGCTTATCCAAAGCCCGATGTTCACCACAAATAAGTCTAGCCTCTCTTCACACCCACTCAATTCCCACACAAAATGCCTAAAGATAAAATTTTACTAACACAAACATTTGGTAACCTGTTTTGTTACAAATACCTATCCAACACTTTTAACATAATTAGCACCACTTATGTGAAACCAGAAGTACCTTGCTTATCTATTAATAAAATTACGTATCCTGATTCAGAAACATGAGAGCCATCAAGCAACATTGGCAACAAATTTAACATTCTCCACAATAAGAGTCACAAAACCATAACATGAAATATACTATAAACTCAAACCAAAGAGATACTACGAAACATAAACCTCATTCCAACAATGAATACTAGCCTGATCTAATGTGGTATATAAAAGAGAAGGTATTTGTAGTTTCTACATAAAATCTACTCATATTTTCATGAACATCATTACCATTAACAACTAAAATTCACCCCAAATTCAATTTCCACATACATGACATTCAAGGATTTATCTACTCCACTGATATCCAATTGACCATTATCATGATCCAATTAATCCTAAGCCTGAGCTATCAATTTGAGTACATCAAATTCAAAATCCATGTTCAGACTCAAGCTCAAACTCTAGAAGCCCTATAAAAATCATTAATGTATTTTTAATGTTTTACCTCGAAATCTTTTAGTTCTAATGTGCCATCCTTTACATATCAATAATTAGTACAAATAAATACCATCTTGTTGGTCATCTCGTAGTACCAGTAACTCCTCATATAAGTAGGCCCACGAAGTGACACCAGCTCGTTCACTTCCAAGCATTTGAAATAATGGTGGTTCAACTGATAGAGTAAGTGATAAAAAATAGCCTTTCGGATTTCTCACACTATAGGACTTCTTACTTTTTGACAATGACATAAGCAGAAACTTCATATAAGCAATCCAAAACACCCCCTTGAACAACGTATTTTCGATTAGTGATTCCATACTGCAGGTGCTATTTCACTTGTGTATTATAAACATCCATCCTTGAATGGGTTAAAATAGATCAATTTCAAGTAAAACGGATCAAAACAAACTTGTCATTGATAGTCTCCACTCCTAATTAATCTAACTTCATCTAATTATAAACATCCATCCTAAATTGTCGCCTATACAGTAGGATATAACAGACACGTGCATACGCATAGTAATTATGGTGCATTCTCTTCAAATCTAAAAAATAATTGGACCTATGTAGTGTTTGTTTAAGCTTAATTGGCAGACGGCTTATAAGCTTATTGAGCTATTAAAAAGCTCATAAGCTCAATTTGTTTGGCTTATGAGCTTATGACTTACTTAAAGCTAGACTGTAACAATAAGTACTATCAACCAAAACACATACATGTCAATGTTGTTCAAACTACAAAATTTTGTAGTAAACAACATAGTATATATATATTTATATTTATATATATTATATTATATAATATATTATAATATATATATATGCAGGTTAAATTGAGAAGAAGAGTTTTAGATCGAAAAGAATGAGAAGCAATCTTGATCATTCATCTCACTAAACTAATATAAGGGCATGATAGGTATTCATAATTATATATTAACTTTTCAATCAAACTAATTTAATGCATTCATTAATTTTCAGCTCCTCTATTTATTAATCTTTAACCCTTTTATATACTTTTGATATAGTTTATTATTGATTTAGTATTATACCAATTAGTTAAAAATAGAAAAACTAAATATAATTGAATCAGTTCATTGATTTTCTTTTTTTGTAAGGAGCGATTCAAAAAATAAAACCATAACCTACTTATGATTCACAATTCCAGTTAATATTCAAAACAAAAAAAATAACAATTTATTTGTCGATTCACTAGTTCGATTGTGATTCATAAACCCTAATAAATGATGCATGATTCACGGATTGACAAATGATGCATAAACCCTATTCAAAACAAAGAAATAACAATTTATTTGTCGATTCACTAGTTCGATTGTGATTCATAAACTCTAATAAATGATGCATGATTTACGGATTGACAAATGATGCAAAATAAAATTGGTATTTATTTCTAAAGATTCAACTAATAAAACTACAATGTTTTATGATTCAAAATCTAAAACAAGTGTGTAATACATGTCGCGTTTAAAAAATTTGAATCGTATATTTTGTAAAAGTTTTTTTTATTTGTGGTTAAGATATTTTTAAAATGATCTTGAATTTCATATAAGCTTGTATTTTAGTTGGTGACTAATAATAATAATAAACTAAAAATAAATGAATGATTCACAAAAACATAAATTCTTAAAAATAAAGATAGGAATAAAAATGTACAAGAAACTATCATAGGATTAGATTCAATTTTTTAGAAAGCATATTAATTGGAGGTAGTCAAATTAAGAATTAATGTAAAAGAAGAAAAAAATGTCATGTAGAAGGTAGTCAAATTAAGAGTTAAAAGTCATTAATTTCTTTGTAGTGATTCAATTACTATCCTACCCTTTTCATTCAATTAAACAATTTATGTAACCTATTAAGATTAAAAGAATCTAATGGCTATTATTCCTTCTCAATCTTCTCAATCTAAAAATCTTCTCAATGGTACCAAAGCCTAGTGTCCGGATCGATTGAGAAGAGTTTTAGATTGAGAAGAATGAGAAGCAATCTTGATCATTCATCTCACTAAACTAATGACTGGGCGGAGTAAGGGTAAACTCACCCTTCAAAAGCTTCACTCGCCATTCATTTCTTATGCCGCCCTTCCAAACTCGCGCGTGAGTTGGAGTGTGAGTGGTGAACCACTCATCACTGGTGAGTGGCAACTCACCTGGGACCCACATGTTTTTTTATCCGTTTTTATATTAAAAAAAAAAATTAAAACCCCTATTTTTTACCTATAAATACCCACTATTTCACTCATTTTTTAAACACAATTCATTTATTTTTAAACAAAATTCTCACATTCAGTATTGTAATTTTAACGTAATGTTTTTATGATTATGCAATCTTTTTAAATTATGAATAAATTTTTTTAATTTAGTTTGCGTTTACGTTTTTATTAATTTTGTACATTTACGTTAACGTTTTTATTAATTTCGTACGTTTACGTGAACGTTTTTAATTTATGAATGAAAGTAAATTAAATAAAAAAAAGGATGTGTAAGGTGAGTTTGGTATGAAAGGTGAGTGTTAAAACGGTTGAAAAGTGAGTGGTAAAGTTGGAGAGAGAAATCTGACGTGGCGCTGAGGTGTAAGGTGAGTTTGGTCTTGTAACTCCATCCGGCCTAAGGGCATGATAGGTATTCATAATTATATATTAACTTTTCAGTCAAACTAATTTAATGCATTCATTAATTTTCAGCTCCTCTATTTATTAATCTTTGACTAATCATGATAAATCAATTTGCATCAGTACTCATTCAAATTAACTTTTGAATGTCTATATGGTGCATCTAATGGAAGTCGTTGCATTCAAATGTATGTTTTGTCGCTTCTCACCACTTCTTATTTTAATTTACTTCTCACTAGACTCCCTATTTTAGGATACATATATATATTATATATATATATATAATATATATATATATATATATATATATATATATATATATATATATATATATATATATATATATATAGGAAGGTTAAAATAAAAAGACAAATATCCGTGAGATGGATAAAAAAGAAAACTTTTTTAAAAAAGTTCTCAAAAAATTTCAAAAAAATTTCTCAAAATCAGGTATGTCGGTGATAAACTTTTGTAAAGAAAGTTTTTTCTATTTTGAGTTTTCATATGTTTTTTTTTAATGTATATAGTAGGGATCCAGTGAGAAGTAAATTAAAATAAGAAGTGGTGAGAAGTGACTAAAACCACACATTTGAGATGCAACGACTTGCATTAGATGCATTTCTATTCATTTAGATGCACCATTTTGAGTTTCGAAAGTTAATTTGATGTGTAGATGGTGCAAATTGATTTTCATGATTTTGGCACATGTAGAGGAACAAAAAACAAGAGAAATCATGAAATGCATCTAATATACGTATATGCATCTAATTAAAAGCTATAAAACACATTATGATGCATTATAATGCATCTAAGATTATAGAGATGCATCTAATTTAAGTCGGTGCATCTCGAATATGCGGTTATAGTTACTTCTTATCCTTCTTATTTTAAAAAAACTTCTCATTTGATCATAACTCTATCTCTCTCTCTCTCTCTCTCTCTCTATATATATATATATATATATATATATATATATATATATAAAGTATCAAATTCTAACAGTATGAAAGTTAGACATACAATATCCAATTTTGACGCCTAGAGTAAGACTGGATTTTTTTTCTCATCAAATGATCTACCTACGTTAGCGAAAACTAAATATAATTTGGCATTACACTAACCAATAGTGTAATTTACGGTTGGTTATGCATCATAGTTTTTTTTTTAGAACGGCAAGTTAGTTGTTAGTGATTCGAGCTATTGGGCATTATGCAAGACTCGAACATTCGCCTTAGGGGATAAACCCCACTCCTTTTTCGCTCCTGAAGGAAAACCTCAACGGCGAGGCTTGAACCCAAGACCTCTCGCATGTGGTAACAACCTCCCCAAGGTTACCCTTGGTGGCCATCTGAGCTAGCCCAGATAGTTATGCATCATAGTTAACTTGCATAAAGAATACTTGTTTGCTTATACTCTTGTTCCAGGTACTAAAAACTCCTTTAGAAGACTATAAATATTTTTATTTAAAAAAAGGGCACCTTAGCGGCTCAAACACTCCAAATCACTTGATTTAGTTCAAGGGCCACATGTCAAAAAGGATGACAATCGCCTAAATTGTTTTATACTTATAGCGTCTTAAGTTATATGTTAAAAAACCCTTTAATGTACTAAACATATAACTTTTGTATCCATATATAATCCATAACTAAAATTGGTTTATTGCTATTTGAATCAAGTAGCTAATCAAACATATGAACAATTATCTAATTCATACTATGCTACATATTAGGGATTATCGAATATAATACCTTCATTATCATCACATCATCATCTAGGTTTAACCTTTTGAATTTCTGCATAATTTGAAATTAAACATACCTTATTAATGTATTGAAATTGAAAAAACTAAATTAGAATTTACAATCCAACCTTAGAATTCAATGATCAGAGAATTATCTTGGATGTTTTAAGAATGATGGTTGAGTGTATGAAAGGTTAAAAAAAGAAGTCTACAGTGTTTGAGAATGTGGTTGTTTTTCTCTTTATATTTTTTTTTGTTAAATTTATATTGACCCCTTTTTTGATATTTACATCGAGATTCTTAATGTTTACAAAATAACATTCGTGTTTTGCAAGTTTTTTTATTTTTATTTTAGACATATATACTTTTTTGTTAAAGTTTCATCTATTAATATGTAAAAAACGAATTTATTAATTTTTTTTTTCTAACTCAAGAAATAATGTGGCTTTTTTATTAAATGTATTTTTTTTGTAAAAATAATAATTATGAGAAGCATACTTAATAAGGAAACATTTTTTTTAAATACGAAAGTCTCCACTTTTCATTTTCTTTTACCAGATAAAAGATTTATGTTTTTGTTATTTTATTTCAACAACACTACGTTCGCATAAAACATAAAGGCTTCCCATTATATTACTTGTTGCAATAGGATTTTGTGTAGGACAAAAACTATAAATGAGTAACATATTTTTTGTTTTGTCTTATTATGAGTAACCTACTTCAAAAAATATCAAAATAAGTAAACTACTTTCAAAAAGTCACTAAAATGTGTAACATGTTTTTTCTTATACACTGCAGCTGCCACCTAGGATGTCATGTGTACAGCCAAAGTCAAAGTCAACTTCTTTTTCTTTTAAAAAAATATTTTTTTTAAAATTTTTTTTGTTTTTTAAAATTTTTTTTTGTTATACTTTGTTTTATGTTTTTTTTTAAAATAAAAAAATTTAAAAAATATATAAATTTTTTTGTTATACTTTATTTTATGTTTTTAATTTTTTTTTGTTATAAAACAAAGTATACAAAAAATTATTTTAAAAAAACAAAAAAAAATTTAATTTTTAGTGGACTTTTACTTTGACTGTACAAAAATAAACAAAAAAATAATTTTTAAATTTTTTTTAAAAAAAAGTTGACTTTTACTTTGACTGTACAAAAAATATTTTTTTTAAAAACAAAAAAGTGTTTTTGTCTCGTTAGATACGAGAATTAAGTCAAGAAAATACACTAGCGACAAGTCATTTACTCTTGGCTACACCGAGGCAGTTGATAATGTTAACATCTTATAGTCTTGTAATGGTTTGCTTTTGTGTACCGGTTAGGGGGAGGGGGGGCTCGTTTTTATTACGTCTATAATCCATCCACTAATCTGGTTAAAATACTTTCGAAAACAGATTACGCACATGATGATTTAAATTTTTATGGATGTGCTGGATTGAGATTGGTATTTGACCATACAAAATCACCAGACTACAAAGTGGTGCGTACTTGAAGTAAACTCTGTGTGATTTGTTATCAAATGTGTAGCTCAAAATATTGAGCTGATAAATGGTAAGGTTCGTTCAATAATTATATTATTGTCTTGGTCATTAATGTTAATATAGTTATAATAGGCTAGACGGGTAAATGGGCTCTTAAATGTAAGCTAACCGATCATGTGTATCGGGCGAAAGCCTAAGTAATCCCGAGCCAGGCCCGTAGATATACTAAAGGCATGCAAGCCTTTTAGTTTGATACATATACACCTCACCAAGGTAGGTGAGGTGAGTTGGTCATTTTGTAACTTTCCATTTTACAAGTAATATTCTCATTCTCTCTCACTTTCTCTCGCTACTCTCTCTCTCTACAATTCTTCCATCATCTTCTTCCTTATTTTCTTGTTCTTAATTATGAAGTGAATTGATTTTCTTGATTCCGACGTTTGGTATCAAGAGCCTCAGGTAGATAGTGGTTGTTTCGTGGTTTAATAAGCTCCAAATCAAATTTTCGTGGCTTATTTTGGCTTATAAGCTCACGTCTTAATTTTTTTTGGGGGATTATTGGTTTGTTTTGTTCATTCACTTCTTTCTTCACTTGTTCTACACCTTCTTGTGTTTACTTTTTGGTAATAAGCTCAAAATTTTGTGGCTTATTTTCAATATAAGCTCACGTCTCAAAAATTCTTGGGCTTATTAGTTCGTTTTGTTTGCTTAATCCTTCATACACTTGTTCTATATCTTCTAAAGTCACTACTAAATGTCTTAGATAAACTTCTTGTTAGAATTTTAAGCTTACAAAATTCGGCTTCTTTCGAGCTTATTTTGTGGCTTATTTTCGAAGCTTATTTTTAAAATTTGCTTCATTTTTTTGTATGGTCCAACGGGTCAAAAGAGGGGAGACATAGCATCCACCTTTTCTAGCTCACTAAGATTAAGCATTTCTGTTGTTTTCTAACAGACAAAAGTGGTCTAACAAGAAGGGACACGGCGGAATATGCAAGCCATAGCGAAATATGCAGGAAATTATTGAGCAAAATATGTATGATATTTGAAGCGGAATATGTTTAGTTTGTTAAGTGAAATATGCAGGTGAAAGTTCAAGCGAAATATTACAATTAACCTAAAAGAAACTCTACTAAATTTTTTTTTTGAAGCGAAACATGCACGGTTGACTTCAAGCAAAATATGCAAAGTTGAATTTCAATCGAAAATATGTTAAATTCGAAGCGAAATATGCAGTCTTCTATTCAAGCGAAATATGTTTAAAGTTCAGCAAAACATGCAATTCTCTATTCAAGCGAAATATGTTTTAAGTTCAAGCGAAACATGCAAGACTGAGTACAAGCGAAATATGTTTCAATTCAAGCGAAATATGCAGTTTCAATTTTCAAGCGAAATGTGTAAATTTTGAAGCGAAATACGTAATTTCCAAACAAAGCGAAATATGCAATTTTTCTTTCAAGCCAAGCGAAACATGCACACCTGCAAGCGAAATATGTCAGATTAAGTTTTTGAATTTTCAAGACATTCAATTCATAACAAACAAACCTTAATCCAAATCAATTAACATTTACATTTTTCTATTGATTTTGTAAAATCCCGCGAAAGACACAACTCTTTTCTCGGTTTTAATCATAGACTTGTAAAATCCCGTGAACGTTTATTGCTTTCTTTTTACCACAACTTCAATCACAACAAATCTACTTAAGATCCTACAATCATTTTTTACTTCATAATTCTTCAATCATTCATCATGACAACTCCAATTGTAACTTCCACAACCGACAGTTAAATGCCTATTAACAACATAATGGTCAGTGGTTTATAAGGGATCGTCCACCAATGCTTGCAACAGGACGATATGCACCCTCCCCCCCCCCCCCCCCCCCCCCCCCCCCCCCCCCCCCCCCCCCCCCCCCCCCCCCCCCCCCCCCCCCCCCCCCCCCCCCCCCCCCCCCACAATGGCGATCACGGTTCTTACGATACATTGACACAAGACCAAATGGTGATGCCTTACGGAAGTGCATTCTCAAAGGTCCTTACACTCCAACAATTGTCACAACACCAGTTGTTCCTGCAATAGAGGATTCTCCAGCAATTCCTGAACAAACAACAGTTGAGACAGTTATGAATATGACTCCTGAAAACAGAGCTCATTTTGAATCAGAAAAAGAAGTGATTCATTTGATATTGACTAGAATTGGAGATGAAATATACTTAACTGTTGATGCATGTCAAACAGCTCGTGGAGAATGTGGGATGTGCCATCGAAAGGCTACAACAAGGTGAATCACTCAATATTCAAGATGTCAAGACAAACTTATTTTGGGAGTTTGGTCAATTCACCTCTCACGATGGAGAAACAATTGAGTCTTACTACACAAGATTCTACAAGATGATGAATGAAATGATCAAAAACAATTTGACGGTGCTTCGAGCAAGTCGCAATGTTCAATTTTCTTCTACAACTTCACCTAGAATGGTTCAAGATTTGTAATTATTGTGTTCAAGCAACAACACAAGTTGGATGAAGTTTCATATCATAAACTCTTTGACATTCTAAAACAATACCAAAAGGAAGTTAATGAACTCCGTATTGAAAGAATGGCTAAGAATGCTAACCTATTAGCGCTTGTTGCTACTGCTCAAACACTTCAAGACACTTATTATCAATCATCAAGTCTTACAATCATATGCACATCATCAAAAGCTCACTTGTCCAACAGTCTATGCAACTACTAGATACAAGGCAAAGAGATAGCAACAATTACACCACATCTGAGTCAGCTTCAACGAAGAAGTGATCCTGAACAAGCCAGGGATAAAGACATGCAAAAATTTTGGCTCTCATTGCAAAGTACGCTTTAAGAAAAATCTACAAACCTACCAACTACAACTAGAACTCCTCAAACATGAAACAGAATGTGGGGTCTACTCTAGTACAGAATGACAATCAGATGGACAGTTTAGGAATCAGAGGGCAGTAAATGTTGCTGGGGCTAGAGAAACTGTAGGTGGTCAAGTAGTGCAACAGTCTGTGATACAGTGTTTTAACTACAAGGAATTTGGTCATTATGCTAAGGAATGCAGAAACCAAATGGGTTTTAAAGGATCACGTATCCATATGGTAAAGATGTGCTGTGGTAAACAAGCCTTGAAAAGGGGTGTTCAACTTCAAGCAGTGCAATCTGACTAGTAGCAGACACGGATGAAGAAGATTAATGACATGAGTTGGTTTTGGAAGCACATTTTTTTTTTTTTTATTTTAAACAGGTTACATGGCAAGATGTCCAGGATGGTTCCTAATGCAGACTGGGCACTGAAGCTGAGCCGTTGGAAACATGTACATCGATACTGGACAATATTGTGTTTGCGCAATAACATACAACATGTTTGAGCATAATTGGATCCATTACTAACACATGTGCAGTGGGAAAGGATGAGAGTAATGTTCATTCCTGACTCACCAGAATATGATGTTGATAATGATATTCAGGGAATGACCAAAATGATGTTAGATGTGATGCTGAATGTGTTGCACTTTTAATTAATTTCCCAATTTGAAACTCGATCTGTGATGAAAATAAAAAAGGATTTATCCAAAAGCAATTAAAGAAAGCAATACAACATTGACTTCAAGAATTTAACTGAGTGCAAACTATTCTTGCGGAAACTAGTTAGAACTCTAAGGTATCTATAGTATTGGGATAGTTTCTTAGTTGCACTCAAACAAAAATTTAAAAAATAATATAATGAAAAAAAAAAAATAAAAAATTTTAGGGGGGGGGGGGGGGGGGGGTGGGGGGAATTTGGGGGGGAGGTTTTATTTTGGGGGGAGGGTGGGGGACATAAAGGAAGGTACAAGGCTTTTAATGATTGGTACAATTGACCTCATGACAAACTTGAAACGTAAGTGTAATGAAACTCTTGGACTATATAGCTCAAAAAGACAATTGACATAAAATAGGTTTAAGAGTTTAAGCCTATGTGAAATTTCTGTTGTCAAAGAGAAAATGATTGAGTTAGTCAAAACAGTGTCTTTTTAACAAAGTCACAATTAGGAAGGTCTTGTCAAGGAGAAAACAAAGGTCATAACGGATTTGAAGCTTAAGGAAGAAAAAGATATTGACAAAATGATTTCAATGGAAAACCAATTAAAGTTTTTGAATGAAATTGTTTACAAAAGAAGTCAATCAATCCAAACCATTCATATGTTAGCACCCAAATGCCCTACATTTAATGGAAGACCTACCTTTGCCAATCCAATGTACCTCAAAAAGGCTCAATATGAGAAACCATGTTTGTATGCGATCCTACATGACCAATCTGATCCTGCAAATAGACTCATCCCTGATAGGGAAGAGATTCTGACTCTTGAAGAAGAGAGTCGATCAAAATTGAATAAAGACTTAGTGAAACCTTTTGACTACACAAAGTTAAATAGTCTTTATGAAATTTTTAAACCCCCGACTCAGCATTATGAAATTCAGTTCGCACAGGCAAATGAAATAAGAAGAAAAATGTGAGAGAAATTCATTGTGTGTGAAAACCAAACCAAATATTTTCAAAAACATCGATTTCTTACAAATGTCAAAATCAATACGCTAAAAGTTAGACAGCATACAATATCTATGACGAATTAACATTACATCATCTGAAAGAAAATTGTGTTCAAGCATGGGTTAAAACATTCAATACGACCGTCTTCATCTGTCGTAACCCAACTGCTTAAGATATGGAAATCCTAGTTAAGAATGTTTGCTGCTTACCTTATTAAGACTCGAATGATAGTTTCGCCATTTGTCATGATGTTTAAGAGAAGAAATGCATGCAGATTTAAAGTACGTTGAATCTCTTGAAGATGAAATTGATGAACTGAATTGATAAGGGCAGAATTTTTCTCTCTCAACATGTATGATATGCTTTTGCAAGAATGTGTGTCGAATGATATTATGAGTTTCCTATTTGCAATCTTCATCTGATCTAGATGAGATCACTTATTACATGCTTTATATCTTCATAAGTCAGGAATGTGACTGTATTGCACAAAAGCTCTGAAACAAACTGAATTTGTAATGTATAAGAGATTTTCACTAAGCTTTTATGAGTTTTGCTAATTAGAAAAACACTCAATTTTCTTGTAATCGCTTTAAACAATGTCAGAAACAACTGAAAAAAGACACGGTTTTGCAAAGAAAAGGCGTCAAATGTATTTCGAAAAGAACGTGAACAACATTTTGAAATACAAGGTTTGAAAGCTCAACTACAAGACAAGAACATTGCAATAAGTGAGTTATAGAAACTCATTGAAAAATACAAAGGAAAATCTGTGGACACTAAGTTTGATAAACCATTTGTTGTTCGCAAACCAATGCTCAAAGGATTTCCAAAAACCATCAGTTTAGGAAAAACCGGTCGCTTCCTTTTTTCAGCTGTCTTGAGGAACTGAAATTTTGCCAAAGAAAAAGTCTGGTTTCAAAAACTAATGAGTCAAGAGGGTTTATCAAACCAGTCACTCCACAGAATTTGCTCAAACAGCAACGCATGTGTTGTGAAACAACAAATGTGATTAAACAGGCAGTATCAAATTAACAAGTCGTATACACATAACTAGAGCCCACAGTTTCCTCAGACTTCTAAGGAATATACCTCGCCGTGTCTTACATCTTAGGAGTAGTCACTGAACCTAATGTAGCAGGACTACAGCCTGTGGAGCAATCAAATGAACGATAAGGTCTTAGTCAAAACACTAGTCAAGTGAGTTTAAAAAGACCTTGAGTAAAAGATCCACCCTAGGATTTCTTGTATTTCAATCAGAACAAAGTCTGTAACTGCGTGTTAATGACAGTTTAAATTCTAGAAACTTCGAATGTTAATGCTGTTTGTGCTACTTGTCGAAAATGTGTGTTTAACTCGAATCATGATGCTTGCGTTTCTAAGTTTTTGAATGACGTGAATGCTATAACTAAGAAGCCTAATGTAGTACCTATTAGTACTAGAAAGCCTAAAAGTCAAGCGAACAAATCTGTTGCAACACCCCATAAGAAATAATAGTTGCATCAGATATCCTACTAACAAATTCTAAGAGTTACTATAGGATGCTTATAAGAGAAACGGATTAAGGCGTGGAAATAGTAGATTAGCACAAAAACATTAATGCCATCAGCATATACATGGGTTCCTAAGACAAAAAGGAAATGGGTACCTAAAGTTAGGAATGAAAGTGTGACTAAGACAATTAGTTTTGCCATAGATAATGTATCTAAGGGATAAACTAATGTCTTAAAACTCACAAACACTTTAGGATCCAATTTGTCATGTATTCCGTTCGTCTCTATATTCTCTTGCAGATTGTAAAAACTCATCCTTATTCCATTGTTGATCGGATGCACAAGGAATGACGGGGTGCAATCTTTCCACTGTTTTGTGCAATTTTGTTGAAAAATATTTAGGTACCGTTCATTTTGGCAATGATCAATTTGCTCTAATTCTTGGTTATGGAGATTTGGTTCAAGGAAATATTACGATCAACAGGGTTTACTACGTCGAAGGTCTCAATCACAATCTTTTCTTGGTTGGTCAATTCTGTGATGCGGATTTGGAGGTTGCATTTCAGAAATCAACGTGTTTTGTTAGAGATCTTTAGGGAAATGACTTACTAACCGGTAATCGTGGAACTGATCTATATACAATTTCTCTTCAAGAAACAACTTCATTAACTCCAATTATCTCATGGCTAAAGCTATCACCAATCGTCAAGCATTGGTTATGGCTTCGAGACTTTCTATCTCAACTTCGACTACATCAATGTGCTTTTAAAAAAGATGTGTGTGATTGGTTTACCAAAACCAGGTATAGTCAATGGATTAACTATTTGTTCCTCTTGTTGAGTAAGTTAAACAAAACAAATTTCGTCAAGTCAAAGATTGTTTTCTCCAAGTTCAAAAAGGTTCGATTGAATTTGCTTCACTGGACTTATGTGGTCCAGTGCGGTAGTGTAAGCAAAATGGAAAGATTATATTCTGGTAATTGTCGATGACTACTCCAGATATACTTGGACACTCTTTTTACATTCCAAGGATGAAACACCAGAAGTTTTAAAAGACTTTCTCATGATGATCCAAAGAATTTAAAGACAAAGACTTCCGCAAACTCTGATTTGAAGCTTTCAAGATAATGCAAAAGTATGAGAATGTTGGTCAAAGACACAAGATCGCAAGATGGCATAGACGATAAAGACAATAACAAAGGCTCAAAGTCTAGATCGCAAAGCATGAAGGAACAAACCTACAACAAAGAACAAAAGAAAAAGACCAAGACCACATGAGCTTAAACGACAAAAGCAATCTCATTTATCTCATGAAGGAGTGTCATCAATGAACTCACTTCGGGGGAGATTGTTAGCCTCAAAATATTGAGCCGAACAGGAAGTTCGTTCATTACGTGTACGAGTCTCGGTCATTTAATTAGTTAATGTTGTAATAGTATAATATCGGGAATCGGGCTCGATAGTTAAACTAATATTGTATATGTTTCGGGTTTAATCCCAAGCAAAACCCGAGCCCGGGTCCTAGTTAAATGTCCCGCGCGTCATTTAACGCGACGGGGTATATAAACTCTTTTCTATTTAGAAAAGAGTTAGTTGTTAAAATAATAAATCTTTTCCTTTTCCAAAACTCTCTCATCTCTCTCTCTCTCTCTCTTCTTTCTCTCTCTAAAACAACTCACTCTCTTTCTCCTTTCTAGGTTGATTCGTGATTATTATATATGTTATGAAGTGTTAACGGGATCCTACAATTGGCATCAGAGCAAAGGGTGGATTTGTGTTTGATTCTTGTGGTTGATTAGCAAATTTCGTGGCTTATTTTGCTTAGAACAACCCACCCAACGATTCTGCTAAACAAGACACGCTACCTTCAACGAATATTCACCCTACAACAGAACCATCAACTCTAACACATGTCAATGCTGAAGAAACAACAAATGATCCAAAAACGAAGCAAATTTACCAATCCTTCTGTACACCGTATAAGAAAATCTGATTCCTCACGCAATATTGGTAATTCAAATGAGCAACCCTTCAATCAACCTCAAGACTCCGAATATCGATGAACCAAAAGATCACCATAACTCAAGTCGTGGAAAATCCATCCAAGCCAGTGCAAACAATGAAGAAACTTGCAACAGATCCTAGAATGTGTATGTCGCACTCACCGTGAGTATAGTTGAACCGAAAAAAATTAAGGAAGCAATGGCTACTCTGCCATGGATTAAAAGGCAATGCAGGAAGAACTTCAATCAATTTACAGACTACAATCCTGGGAACTACAAACCTTTTGGCAAGAACGTAATCAAGCTAAAGTGGTTATGGAAAAACAAAAAGGATGAAGACCAAACTGTAATTCGCAACAAAGCATGACTTGTAGCAAAGGGTTATGCTCAGGAAGAGGGTATTGATTTTGAAGAATCATTTGCTCCAGTTGCTTGCTTGGAGGCTGGCAGGATTTTTGTCGCATATGCTGCACACAAGTCTTTTCCAATTTATCAGATGGACGTGAAAACAGAATTTCTTAATGGTCTATTGAAAGAGGAGGTTTATGTTGCACAACTAGACAGATTCGTTGATCCTAATCATCCAGACAAAGTTTACCGCCTAAGGAAAGCTCTATATGGATTAAAACAAGCTCCGAGAGCCTGGTATGATGAACTCTCAAAATTCTTGATTTCCAAAGGTTTTACTAAAGGTATCATTGACCCGACCCTATTCACGATAAAATACGAGGAGGACATTCTACTAGTGCAAATTTACGTTGATGACATTATTTTTGGTTCCACAAACCCTAAATTTTCAAAACGTTTTGAAAAATTAATGCACGGTAGATTTGAGATGTCCTTAACAAGGGAAATGAAATTCTTTTTAGGACTTCAGATCCACCAATCCACACGCGGTATTTTTATCAATCAGGCCAAATATACTTTAGAGATTCTGAAAAAACATGGTATGGAAAAAGGACAAAGCATTGGTACACCAATGGCTACGAAACCTAAATTAGATGCAGACTTGAGTGGTGAACTCGTAGACCAAATCGAATACCGTAGTAAAATCGGGCCACTCGTGTATCTGACATCTAGTAGACCAGACATAGTGCAAGCAGTTTGTTATTGTGCAAGATATCAAGCAAGACCGACTGAAAAACACGTCAAAGAGGTTAAAAGGATCTTTCGATACTTAAGAGGTACCATTAACATGGGACTCTAGTATCCGAAGGATTCTGGCTTTGATCTATGATTGATAGTTTTGTACACTATAAAATATATATACTAATATAACCTTAAGAGCAATTAAGAAAATTCCCTAAGGAAAATCCACTCTCAAAAATATATATAATATAATATATAATTCGTATATTTAACCGGGAAGAATGATCACCCGGGTCGTTTCCCCAACGACTTGATGCGGACACAACTTCAAGATTATGGGCTTCAACAACACAAAATAACCGTTTTATTGCGTACTTACGCATTCAGCCATATCATTACATCAACCCCGTGCAGCACTCCCGTTACCAAGCAAATCCAACTAGGTATCATTTCATCAAAAACAGTTGAAAACGTAATAATAAATTGAACTTATGTCAAACTGAATTACCAATTGGACGACAATGTTTATACCTACAGCCCTTCCTGAAGACAGTTTCAGTACTACGTCAGGCAAATTGGTATGAGATTTTGACTCCAGCGAGCATTGGAAGGTTCTTACCAAAGAATCACTTGATAACCTCATCAAACATCAACAATGTAAAATTTTTGAAAAAAGAAAAATACAAAATATAAAATTTCAAAAGAAAAATACAAAAATATAAAATTTCAAAAGAAAAATACAAAAATATAAAATTTCAAAAAGAAAATACAAAATAAAAAAATCAAAAAATGTTTCAAAAAATATTCTTCTCCGACCTGACTCTTGAACAGATAACATTCACGTACCTAGAAATGTTGATTAATTTCGACACGGGCGTGTAAATGAAGTTTGAACAGGAGTTTCAATGCTTTAAAACATGTCATTTTCTAATTTTTCTTAGTGGCTTATGTGCAAATACCAGTACGTAACCCGGACTTCCAATAAAGGAAAGTTTATCTATAAAGATAACTTATCCTAACAATGAGAAATTCAATTTTTCTCGGTCTTTAGCTGTTCTTACAAGACATTTAAAGTTTTGAGCTCAAGAAAAAGATAGTGTACGGCATAGTGCGCTACCCATAGAAAGTTGGAGAAGAGAAGTCTTTCTAACATGAAGTTTTTTCAACATGTTGAACACAATTTTTCAAGAATTTCATCAACTGACGATTCATAATCTTTCAAATTGTGTTTTCAAACAATCCATTCTTCAAGGGAGTTTTTTTTGAAAAACAACATTTAATGAGTTTTGGATACATTCATCTCAACGACCATTCGTAATGTAATTACAAATTCAAACCATTCCCCAAAAAGTCTCTTAATAACAACAAGATTACTAATAGGACAATTCAATAGAATGAAAGTTATAAGAATGACTCAGTGTACAAGCCCTAATTTTATATTCATTTTACAACTTGGTATCATTGTTTTTTGGTGTCAAACATATGTAAAATTGAGGGGGAGCAACTTTATGTTCCATGTAATTCATGCTAAGAAAAAGTTTTCCCTATGGCCTTTTCAAGACAAATTTTAATCACACAGTATTATCCAAAATCAAGTGACTTAAATTTAAAAAGGGGAGAAATGTAATTAAAATGTGATCTAAAAGACTCAAAGTGCTATTTAGAAACGGTTTACATGGTATCTATCTCATAACCCTAAACATCTTAATTCACGACGATTCTGAGACATAAGGTGGTAAGGTTAGGTATTTGAGTCCTATGATCTAACAAACCGAGGGATCTAACCCCAAGGACACTCCATAGTTAGAAATAGCAGTGCCCTATAGGTATGATTGGAAGATGAATGTGTATAAGGGAAGAATGCCGACTAAACTGAGCTAACACTGGAACAATCACAACAAGGTGTTAGTAAATACGTCTTGGTAAGCATTGAAGGGGTTGAAGAATGAAAAAGAAATGTATGGATAAAGGGTCTAAAGAAAGCAGCCCTCCACACAACTTAGGCAGAAACCGGGTCAATAAATATCATGGACCTAAGTGAAAGCAATGCACAACCCTTCCAGCCCCATTCGTGTTTTCTCTCAAAAAAAACTTGTCACATATTGTCACGACAACGGAAAACACTTGACTTACTATGAACTTCCGAGTTAGTTAATATTGAATAGGTGGCAGTCTGCTCCAGCCTCCGATTACTAAAACCAAAACGCACTAATCGAGTCTAGAGCCAAGAGATCATCAAATAAATCTCATTAGGACACATTCCATGACAAACACTGGTTGATCATCATTAAGTTCACAAGCTGTTAACAAGAGTCCTACGCATTATCCTTGTGATTCTGCCAGAACATTCAGAGTGATACTCTTTAGTATTCACAATGACGAATGGAAATCCTTCCAGTGTCATCATCAAACAGCACTGCGGTAGGTGACTTGCGAGATTCTATATGAATCAAACTTGTGTCAACTGGAAAGAAACGATGGTGCGATTCAATGTGAATCAAACTTGTTCCAGGAAATGAATTGACGGCTTAATCAGAAAGATAGTAACTATCTGATTCACTCTTACCGTGTTGTCTGCTTTGAGACGTTCCGGTAATGAGAACTAGCAAGCATGGCAAATCTAATACATCTGTGTTAGAAGATCCTACGCTTTGAGCTGGAAACCCTGTCAAGGAGATTCTTTGAATCTACCTGATCACAGGTACAGTATTTATACTGTAAAACGGTCCTACGGAACCGGAGGTTAATCTAACCAAATCCGGACGAATGACAAAGCCATATTCGTCCACCCGCTTTATTGCTAACTGTTTTATTTCAGGATACATAAAGATGGAGATGGTGATGCCTCATTCCAGCTGAAGTCGGATTCATTACCACATGCTCATGCTCAATCTACAAAGACATTCTATAAGCATCAAGATTCAAGAATCATGAAAGCTCAAGAATTAAAGACAAAGACTTCCGCACAAACTCTGATATACAAGATCTTCCTTCAAAGATATCAAGTCTATCAAGGGAGATTGTTAGCAAGCTTTCAAGATGATGCAAAGTATGAGCATGTTGGTCAAGACACAAGATCGCAAGGTGGCAAAGACGATCAAGACAAAAGGATAAAGATTTAAAGATCTCGGACGCAAAGACGAAGTCAAAAGACAATGACAAAGGCTCAAGATCAAAGATCACAAAGCATGAAGGAACAAGCCTACAACGTAGACAGAGACAAAGATCACAAGAGCTTAACGACAAAAGCAATCTCATTGATCTCATGAAGGAGTGTCACAATGAACTCACTTCGGGGGAGATTGTTAGCCTCAAAATAATGAGTCGAACAATGGAAGTTCGTTCATAACTATATTAGGTCTCAGTCATTAAATAATTATACGTTGTAATAGGCTACACGGGTAAACGGGCTCTTAAATGTAATCTAACCGGTCACGTGTATCGGGCGAAAGCCCAAGTAATCCCGAGCCCGGCCCGTAGAAATACCAAGGCATGAAAGCCTCTTGGTATTAAGTATAAATACCCCTCTCCAAGTATGGAGAGGGGGTTGGTTACCATTTTTCTCATTTGAGTGTATGTGAAAACCTTCCACCTCTTTATTTCTCTCTACAATTCTTCCATTCTTCTCATCTTATTTTCTTGTTTTTCATGATAATGAAGTGAAAGTGATTTTTGGTTCCGACATTTGGTATCAGAGCCACGGGTGGGTTTAGTTTTTGTTAGTTTTAGTGGTTGTTTCGTGTTAGTATTTTTTGTTTGTTTCGTGTTTTGTTTTTCCTACCCAATGTGATTAAATTCAGATCGAAGGGGTACGCCTACCCACATGATGTGTATAAGTTGTCAATGCTTTTTAATCGGGCTTGGTTTGATGCCAATGCTAACCGAAGCCTAAATGTGAAATCATCTACGTAATGATAATTACTTGCTTACGTGTATAGTACTATAGTACGTTTTAATGAGTTCGTTCACTTCAATATATTGTGAGCGATGCGGTGATCTTCGAAACACTTACGCGACTTTACTTTACTCCCTTTTGATGATATTGAAATTCAGCGTAGTTTGTCAATTCCACTAATTATTATACCATTCGACTCCGAGTTCGAACACTCTTCCTATGCTTTTGAATCGCGTATGTGGTTTCGTAATCCATTGTTTTGAAGTCTTCCAGTTGATGGGAGTACGACTTTAACTTGTCACCTCAGATCGTGCCGTCTTTTGGCACTCGGATCGTGCCGTCTTTTGGCTTTTACCTAACATCTCATTATTCTTCTCGTTACTTCTTATGATTTTCAAGAATCAAAGCCGGCCAAGGAGACTCCTTCCTTCCCTTCTTAGTTCAACTTAAAATGTACTTCACAAGCAAGTTATGTAAGGTCATAAGTAGTTATTGACATTCAAGCAACATTATTAAAGTTGACATAAAATGCATTAGCAAATTATTAGATGTTTGAACATAAACTGTTTGATCAACTACCATTGAATGTATGATCAAACAACATAAAATGTAACAAATTCATTGTTTTTCAATTACTACATCAATTTATGTTAAACAGAAACAAACATGTCGCTTTTTACAATGTCTCTTTGTTAACTTGAACAACAATATTTCCTCCTTTTCAAACCTTTCTTTTTTGCTTTCTGTCTTGATCTGCAGCTATTGCATCTTTTGGTTTTCTTATTCTAAAGGTTTTGTTACCAATACTAGCTCATGGATGAGCTGCTGCAAGGCCTAGTATGCAATTCCCTATTAGAACATGGCTTTTAGCAGGAAATGGTTTAGTTTGAACCTTTTGGGTTACAACTTTATGAGTGATGACATCAAATAACGTCACATTATTGGCATCATTTATCCCATATATATTGCTCGTTTTATATTATTTCATGTAAGATTCGATACTTAATTGCTTATCTTTATATATTTCAGTTATTATCGGGCATTTGGCAAAAGATGAAGAAAATAACGTGTTTTGGAGCATAAATGAAGAAGTTCGAGAAAGTCTACTAAATCTGAAGAATACGATGTATCATTCTAGACAAATACTTCATATCCCAAGACTTGGACGAATTCAAGACCATTGCCCGACTTTGAAGAATACGCAGTATCCACATCAGCAGATACGCCATATAAGATACTTTGGTCAACATTCTAAACAAGCATGTTTTACAGCCAATACGCCGTATCTAGAAGAGTCCATACGTCGTATTCAGTGGCGGTTTATGAATATTCCTGAATAAAATAATCATGGAGTGTGACAACCCATATTTTTAAAGGTCATTATTTAATTCATATTTCAATTCTATTCTTACTTTTGAGTAAAACTTTACGGTTTACGATTAACTCGATTCGCGTTTTTCGCATTTTTTCTTATTTTAAGCCTTGATTAGGACTTTTAACCATTTGAGTGATTCACCTAGCTTATAATACTCCTAAAATAACTTCATATAAAAACAAATTTTTATATTTTATTTCACTTTTTACAATTTCTTGAGTTTTACCAAAAAGTCACATTTTAAGCTTAAAGTAAACCTTTGTACCTAAACCTTATTTAAAAATTTACACAAAAATATATACACTAAATATTGTACAAAAAAAATATACGAACCGTGACCCGACCCCCATAGGAGGCCGGTCACCATAACAAACAAACACCCTTTTTGTTGTAAAACTTTAAGATATAAGATGGGAAAGACTAATTGTGTTAACATTTAAAACACACACACACACATATATTTCTCTCTTTTTATCAAAAATTTCATATCCATCCTCCTCCCTTACCCACCATGGTCGGCCACCATGAGCCATCACACAACCACCACTCAAAAATGTTACTACTACTTCAAAAACATCATTTCTAGCCTCCTTATACTCTTAGGTGCAATCCTTGCTACACAATAATCACTCAAATAACACCATCAAAAAGCTAAATAATATCAGCCCACACATTATCTAGGTTTTATAATTTAATTGGGTGTAGAGTTCGCGGGTTCTTTCTCATTGTTGTTGTTCTTGATCATTCATCATCCTTTTGTAAAAAACCCATCTTTCCTTTGATTCTAATTGCATGCATTTGGATCTCATTTTCTCTTAATTTTTTTGATGGGTTTTCTGACATTGATGATTTGTGATGTTCATGGATGATTTGTGATGAATGGTGTGGCATTAGACTTAGGTTAGGGTGTTTAGAAACTTGATTAGATTTGATTTTTGAAAGTGGTTTAAGTGGTATTTTAGGACAGCAGGTTATTGGTGTGATGTCGAATAGTTTTTGGCTCAAAGTCTGTGATTTTATGACTTTGTTGGGTAGAGCAACATACAAGGTGTATATGGTGCTTTGGATGGAGCGGTAACTCCTCCGGATGAGTTAGTTACGCCCAAATTAGTGAAACTAGTCCAAATGGGAGACTTGCAGATAGTTTGTGTTTTAATGGGAAAACTTTGGCTTAAATCCTAAACGGATATGTTATAATCTCAGGTCCATGTGGTGAATTGGATGGAGTCGTATCTCCTCTGGATGAGTGAGATACGTCTAAATTAGCGAGCTAGTATTAAAAACGAACCCAAAATTTACTAGGCAGATTATTTGACCTATAATGGATAATTTTTGAACTAGAGACTACTGGATTTTTACATGGGTGAAGGATACAACATATGAGGACCATGTGGTTCTTTGGATAAAACCGTAACCATTCCGGATGAATGAGTTACGATCAAAATGGTGAAACTAACTAGAAATTGTGCTCAGATTTTCAAACGAATATATCTTAAAAAATTTGAACCTAGGTACTGCTTTTCTAAAACTAAAAGTTGTAGATAATTGATAGACTTAAACTTGAGCTTTTGAATGGGGTTCTAACTAGTTACGGGTTTTGAATAGTGAAGCGGGAAATTGTTTCCAATACTCAGATTGTGTACTTAGGGGTAAATTGGTCATTTCACTTAGGTTCTGGATACATTGGATTGTTTGGTTGATAACATCAGTTAACTAAGTTCATTAAGCTTGTTTGAGGCGAAAACCGTTCATTTATACCTATTACGGACTTTGAGATATAGGTCCATTAAGTCGGCGTAAGTGCAGAATTGTATAGTGTCGAATTGCTTTAAACGGTTTAACGAGTGTAACGGATTTTATAAAATGGGCAAATAAGTGGTATAAGTGAGTTTATACTTGAGGTTGATTAGTTCAGGTCACATAGGAGTGTTTGGGTAAAAAATGGACTTAGTTAAATGGGTAGGAAATGCCATACCATGTCACAGTGATTCTCTTGTATCTTTTGTGTATTATCATTGAGTGCGTTGTGGTCTACCGTACTAAGTCACCATTCTTTCTAGGTGATACTTAGGCATACTTGACGTTCCGACGCTCTTGGTTGACTTCTGCGTTTATCGATCTAACTTTAGTACTTTCTACTTCATTGCTTCTCGGTGAGTTCATAGCCCCACCTTTTCGTTTTTTATGGTTTTTATAAACTGTTTTTGGGTGAGAATACATGCTCGTTTTACTAAGTAAACTTATTGATTTCTACTACTTAAGCGTCACGTGACTATTTTACTAGAGCTTTTACTTGCTTACTACATGATTTTTAATACATGTGTGATACATGCTAAATTGTTTTTATATACACTAGTACTTATAACTGACAGTTTGCGTTCATAGCCCCTCTTTACTACCTAAATGTTTCCTTAAACTCCTTAAGGGAGATTACATGCATGTTTTACATTTCGGACGCAATTACATTTTAAATAATACTTGGGTGTTTGGCAACATCAACTCTAAGAGAGAAAAACACTTCGGTGTTTGGCCGCACCAACTCTTAGAGAAACACTTGGGTGTTTGGCCACACCAACTCTCGGAGAAGAACACTTGGATGTCTGTCAACACCAACTCCCTCTCACAACATATGTTAATGTTCAGTGTCTTTAGCTTATTGCAATACTAGTTGTTTCGACATATGAATATGTTTCATTGTCGCTTCATTACTTAAATTTTATGGTCCACTACTGAACATTACTTGATTTACTGAATCACTACTTGGATTTCAGAAATAATACTTTGAAATGTTATAACGCTACTTTTCTTACTGAAATATTACTTGAATTATTTCAATAATGCTTTTACTTAAACCTATGAATTCATCAACATTATTGTTGACGTTTTGCATGTATTTTCTCAGGTTATAATTTTGCTAGCTGAGCATCGGGAGCATTCGAATCGCGCGGATATATTTTTGAAGGCTTTATAATTTGAGTACCATTCGTCAAACGTTTAAAAAAAATGTTTTCTATTGCATTGCAAATGGGACCTGTTGTAACTCTGATATTTTATAAAAATTATCGAATGGTTGACTTTTCAAAATGTCTCATTTAGAGTCGTTTTCTGTAGCTAGTACTTTATACTATGAAGTAGCACCCCAAGTGGTATTCCGATGCATTGTGATTTTGGGGGTGTTATATGGAGCCCACGCCGAGCAACTCCAATACGCTGTATTAGAACCCTCCAATACGACGTATCGATCTGATTTCAGAGCCTACAAATAGAAAACCGAAAATTCGGTTTTCGGTATGCAATAGAAGCTTTTAACCACCAAGTACGATTCTCAGACGATTTTAGAAGCA
This sequence comes from Tanacetum coccineum, assembly GCA_026074375.1. Lineage (NCBI taxonomy): Eukaryota > Viridiplantae > Streptophyta > Magnoliopsida > Asterales > Asteraceae > Tanacetum > Tanacetum coccineum. The sequence goes on along the minus strand of BQNB010011745.1, from coordinate 9,326 downwards.
AAGAAGGTCCAACAAGTGCATCAATTCAATAGGAAAACTGTTGCAATCAATATTATTCGCTATACGCGTTTGGTTAAGCGTAACATTTTCTTTACTTTAATCGTTCGTCTATGATACTGTGTATGATTTTAATGACTATGGGCATGTTTATGATAACTTGATGTTTTGATTTGTTTATGTCGATTGTTTACTATTTCATTGCATGTTAATTATGTTTATCACTTCATACCCGTTTATCGCTTGATTATGTTTTAATTTATCATTAAACTGGATCTAAGATTACAAATGAAGCGCTGTAACTTAATTGTTATGTGGGACGTAGACTAGAGTCTGGGATAAATACTACATACAGCTTATTTGTGTGACTCTGGAATAATAGGACTACAAATTTATGCCCCTGTTTCTGCCTTTGGTAGGGACTCGAACCGTAGACTACCAGCATATAGATAACCATTAGGCGATAAGTTAGTTAAGCCTCGATGAGCTAGGTTTTAATATTGTCACCTAGATAGATTATAATTAACGGTGTATGCTTTATGCGGGTTTGGTTAATTGTGACAAGATTAATCGTAATATAAACCTAGAGTTTAGGGAGAAGTACCACCTAGCTTACGAATGATTTAAACACCAACGAATGTAGGACAATCATTGCACGAACAAACAGTTCATACATCTTATTTGATTAAACTTGGTTAATACGTTTTCCTTACATTAGTGCTTGACCGCTTCTTTATCATTTGTTTATCTGCTTGTGTGTGTTAATTGTCTTATCTATCGCTTCATTAGTTTAGATTAAACCAAAACTCGTGCCAATCTCTCAGGCTGAAACCCCCCCTTTTGCGTTAGTTAAGGTTTAATTAGAATTAATTAGGACTAACATAGATAACTAAAATACTAGTAAATTAAAGTATTAACGCTAACTCTTAGTGATCGACACCCTACTTAACAACGAACCTATAATTGATAGGGTACACTGCCCGTTAGTGTTAGTTATTAGGTAAAGTCAGCAAAGTATAAATAGTAAAACTTGATAACAAACTTACCTATACTAAACGACACATCAAGTTTTTGGCGTCGCTGCTGGAGAGTGAATTTGTTTAATACTTGTCTATTAGTGCTTTAGATTAGGTTTTGTATTTTTAGTTTAGTTTTCTGTATTCTCTTTCATCTGAGCTTATCCTACTGACGATTTTCTGATTCCTTTCAGTAGCTAGAATGGAGAGAATCACAATCAAAGAATACGAGCTGGAATCTGAAGTGTTCGACTTACTAAAGATTGATCTCGACTTGTTCACTTATGATACACCTCTCGGAACAATTTTTGATGAATTTAGACGATTAAGTAGCATGGAGGAAGATTTGTTTGCCTATGAATTGGGAGTCCTTGAGGATTTTTATTTCCCAAGTATTAAAAAACCGCATGATAATTTGAAAAATGGTCATCTTGAAGTTTATGAACTACACCAATGTTATGATGAGTATGAAAGAATGTTTGTTGAAGCTGTAATACTAATTGATGATAGATTGGTAAAACTGATTGACATAACTTTGGAGCAATGGTTGAACCTAAAATTTGGAGATCATAAGAAGGTTGATAAAGAAATCGTGGAAGAAGTGGTTATTACATGGTTAGTTCGAAGTTATAGGAAACAAGTCACAAAATATATGGAGATAAAAAGACGATTGGAGGTAAATGGGATTAATACCAATGTGGAATGCGATCCAACTAATGTTGAATTTCCAAAATGGTTAGCTTCCAAATTCAATAACCATAAGACAATGGATTGGTATGCAAAGAATGCACTATGGCTTTATTGGAAAAGGGTGATGATGAAGAAGTACTGACTGAGGATGAGCTTTCTAATCTTGAAGAGGAGGATCTGCATGAAGATACTGAAATCGCTAAAATCTCCAGGATAGAAACGGATAAATTCAACTTTGAAACACCTCTATGAAAAGAATACAAGGAATTTAATAATTTTCTCCAAACTGATGTTGACGTGCTCACTGGAGATCTACCAGGATTTAAGACATATGAAGATTACAATAAAGAAGTGCCGTGGGTTGAAGAAAAACCATGGTTGGATGATGGGACTTGGGAGGAACCTAATGATGATATATGTCATGATTGCAAGCCGTTTCAATTCTAAAGTGGACACGTTTAATGGCCCACTTATAACTCGAGTGAAGAGGGATATGGTAATGGAGGAAATTTACCGGGAATGATTCGAGTAGACAACATGACTTATTTCCAAAATTATGAGTGGTATGAAGGACTTGAAGATGGTGATTTAAAGGATGGAGCTTTGAAAGAAAAATCCATATTGGAAGGATCATGGGGCCATGAGAATAGAAAAGGAAAGAACTTTTTCTCTTGGTTAAAAGAATGTTTCAGTAATTATCACGAACTTGATTAAAAATTGATGATGAAGTTAGAAGAATATTGGCGGGGAAAGAAAGAAGAAGAGGAATCAAGTGAGGATGCTTGGAGCAACTACTCATCTAATAATGGTAATGATGCAATTCATGCGGATCAAGAACGGTTTGATAATCATGAGCCAATGGAAGATGATGATGATGATATCGGGGACTTAGATGATTACTTGATTCCACAAGATGCATCTTATTATGTTGATGAAGAGGAGGAAAGATTCAAGGAAAGAAAGAGCAAATTGCTTGGGATACCTTATAAGAAACCACCAACATTCAAATCTAAAAAGTTCGAGGTAATAAAATACTCATTCGGGCCAATGAAATAATATGTTGCTATTAAGGAGTATGAGTATGATATTTGGGTCCGAACCGAAGAAAACGTCTCTCAAGTCTACCAAGAGATTTTTCACAAGAAGGACGAAGGGTGGTCCGTGGCTCGTATGAAGTAGAGCTGAAGGGAGTTTAACTTAAAGACTCTTCTGTAAACAAAAGTGCTTGCCGAGAGACAACCCAAAATGTAATTTCAATTTTGTATCGAGTCTGTCTTCCCAGGATTTTGATACGGCGTATCCAACCCAATGGATACGGCATATTGAATAACCCAGACGTTATCTTTTTATTTTCCTGTATTTTTTAATAACTTTATTGTCATACTTGTCAATACGACGTATTCAGGAGTCTGAATACAACGTATTTGACCTCTGAACCGTATTTAGTTTATTTTTCTTACATGATTCAATATTGATCCTCCTATACAATTATCGTTTTTATTTTCTTATTCTAACCGATGTTTATTAGGAGATACAATTGTTGTGATTTTTCTTATCTTAAAACAGTGAAGTACAGAACGTGGTTGATGAAAGTGGTGGTATGAATATAATCTGGTATTCTATGTGTGTTGTTCATGCTAGAATTCAGACCCTTTTATGACACACATAGTTGCTCATATAATCATCATAAAGGATCATATCGAGCAAATCCCAGGAGAGTTTTCGTTCTAATTCTTTATATATTTCCTGTTTTTTTTACATTTATACAACGTGGGCGTTGTATATCTCAAGTAGGGGGAGGAGAATTCAAAACGCTACTTGTCCTTATTTTTACAAGAATATGCCTAATTTATGCTTAAATTTAAAAAAAAATTAGCATGTTTTTGTAAGATTATTAGTTGCATGACCCGCACACATTACTCTTATTTCCATATTGTGAGGATTATGCCTATTTCGTTTCCCCCATTTCACCCAAAAATTCCACAAATATATGAGTGTGTTGGTGTGATTGTAGTAAATTTTAGAACTTGGCTTGATATACTATTCGAGACCACCATAATGAGTATTATTTTTATAATTGGAGTAACTTGTCCAGATTGGTAAATTTCTAGGATTAAACCAAAAATCCTATTCCGTTTACAATGATTATGTGTTATTAACTAACTACACTAGTTAGTTAACCCCCGTATAAAACCCCTTATCTACTCTCGTTTTTAGAGTAAGATACCGCTAGAAAAACCTTCTGAACCATTTCTTTCGTTTCTTACACCACAAAAATATGTTTCGTTACACCTCTACACCTTACCCTACCCTGTAGATTAAGTCCTTGGTTGGTTTCTAGTTGCTTTTGTTTAAAAGTATGTATTTTCTGTGTTCATGTATGTATTTCTTATCTTTGGTTAGGTCAGGAATTGCACAATGCAATGGGAATGTGAAAGTAGTTTCTTTTATTTTTGTGTGTTTACTACTTTCATTATTATTTTTATCTTTGAGTCATGAGCGTTATGGAATTATTATCCAGATTTATTATGATCATGAAGTGGTGAAATTTTACACCTTTATTCGTTTTAGTTGTTTAAAAAAATCAAAAAAATACCAAAATACAAAAAAATGTAAGAGAGAAAAAAAGATGATTGTGAGATAATCGGTTCGTCTAAACTTAAGCGATTTTATTTTTTATAAGATAATTGATTATTCGTTGGTACGTGCTATAAACCAACGGTGTAAAATATTGTTGTATATTATTTTTAAGTTGGTCGCAAAATTAACCAACTATGTATTTTTTGTATCAAGTGGTAGATATCACCACTATTGTTGTACTATATTATGGATGATCGGGAATTGGTTGTTACGGGTACGCCAACTAAGTTGTTTTTATGGATAGTTAAGGATGATGATTAAGACATCTTTGAGTCTAATTCGTGTCTACCAAACAAAGCGTGTGTTTCCGTGTTCAAGCGTGAGTTAGTCAGTGATTTGTGTCTTTTTCAAGGTTGTGGTCGGGAAAGTAGCTAGCAACGTTTTTGTTATTTGGTTGGACTTAATCTATCTGTTTTGTTATTTTGTTTTACACCAATTATAAATATTTCCCATGCCTAATCCTTACCCTATATCATTTTTCATCCTAACCTTTGGTTTGCTCGAATGAGAGAGTGAGCAGTCACATGTGTCTCATTCATGGATTTGAATGTGTATGTGTGGTTTTGTCGCCCTTGTTGGTGTAGTATTATTGGTAAAGATTACTTAATCCTATTCTTTAGCTTATTCGAGTTAGGGAGTGAGCAATCACAAGTGTCGCGGTCATGGATTTTGGCGTGCATTTGTGGTTTTGTCGCCTTTTTTGGAATATTGGTATCGATAGAGATTAAAAAAATGATCCACCCTTAAGCCTTGTCATATTCACCCAATTTACCTTTCTAGACTAGTTACTCCTTAGCTTTAGTGGTGAAGATGTGTATCATTGCCAAGCTTATGATAGAATACTCGTCACGATCGAGAAATTGAGCGAACTACTAAATGATTACCACATAGATTAGTTGAGTGATTTAAGTGATTTCGTTTCCTATTTTGTGAGGTGCTTGGTTGTGTGCTAGTAATTGAATAAAAACGCTTAAAGGAAAAATCCTAGACATTCGTTTGGGATACATTTTCATAAGATAAATCTAAAGTCTACTTGAGGACAAGTAGGATTCAAGTGGAGGATATTTGATGACATCAAATAACGTCACATTATTGGCATCATTTATCACATCTATATTGTTCGTTTTATACTATTTCATGTAAGATTTGATACTTAATTTCTTATCTTTATATATTTCAGTTATTATCGAGCATTTGGCAAAAGATAGAGAAAAGAACATGTTTTGGAGCATAAATGAAGAAGTTCGAGAAAGTCTACTAAATCTGAAGAATACGATGTATCATTCTAGACAAATACTTCGTATCCCAAGACTTAGACGAATTCAAGACCATTGCCTGACTTTGAAGAATACGCCGTATCCACATCAACATATACGCCGTATAAGATACCTTGGTCAACATTCTAAACAAGCACGTTTTACAGCCAATACGCCGTATCTAGAAGAGTCCATACGCCGTATTCAGTGGCGATTTATGAATATTCCATATAATCGTGGAGCCCATGTCAAGCAACCCTAATACGCCGTATCGGATCCCTCCAATACGGCATATCGATATGATTTTAGAGCCTATAAATAGAAAACCTAAAATTTGGTTTTCAGTATGCAATAGAAGCTTTTAACCACCAAGTACGATTCTCAGACGATCTTAGAAGCAAAGAAGGTCCAACAAGTGCATCAATTCAATAGGAAAACTCTTCGTCTATGATACTGTGCATGATTACAATGACTATGAGATAATACCTATAGGTATTAGCCATGTTTATGATAATTTGATGTTTTGATTTATTTATGTCGATTATTTACTCTTTCGTTGCATGTTAATTATGTTTATCACTTCAAACCCGTTTATCGCTTGATTATGTTTTAATTTATCATTCAACTGGATCTAGGATTACAAATGAAGCGTTGTAACTTAATTGTTATGTGGGCGTAAACTAGAGTCCGGGATAAATAATATATATAGCTTATATGTGTAACTATGGAATAATAGGACCACAAATTTATGCCTCTGTTTCTGCCTTTGGTAGGGACTCGGACAGTAGACTACCAACATATAGAAAACCATTAGGAGACAAATTGGTAAAGCCTCGATGCGCTAGGTTCTAATATTGTCACCTAGATAGATTATAATTAACAGTGTATGCTTTATGCGGGTTTGGTTAACTGTGACAAGATTAATCGTAATATAAACCTAGAGTTTAGGGAGAAGTACCACCTAGCTTACGAATGATTTAAACACCAACGAATGTAGTATAATCATTGCACGAACAAACAATTCATACATCTTATTTGATTAAACATGGTTAATACGTTTTTCTTACATTAGTGCCTGACCGCTTCTTTATCGTTTGTTTATCTGCTTGTGTGTGTTAACTGTCTTATATATCACTTCATTAGTTTAGATTAATCCAAAACTCGTGCCTGTCTCTCAGGCTGAAAACCCTCCCTTTGCGTTAGTTTAGGTTTAATTAGAATTAATTAGGACTAACATAGATAACTAAAATACTAGTAAATTAAAGTATTAACGCTCATTCTTAGTGATCGACACTCTACTTACCAACAAACCAACAATTGATCGGGTACACTGCCCGTTAGTGTTAGTTAATAGGTAAAGTCGACAAAATATAAATAGTAAAACTTGATAACAATAATGACACATCAGTGAGATGTAACCTTTTTTTGGCTTGGAGCTGGAACCTTTTGATTTAGATGCAACTTCAAATTTTGCAATGTCCTCATCGGTTGTATTATCATACCACTTAAGCGAGTCTTTTGTTGGGCCTTTCCTAGCAGTTGTTTTTGGTTTCTTTGTTGAATCATCATAATAAGTTTCATCACTACTAGGACCACCAGAACTTCTATCATCAGAAGAAGGTGTTTCATCAAAACTTGTATCAGACTGAATGATAATGATTTATGTAAATAAAAAATATTTGGTTAATAACCTATTTGTAACTAAAGGTACTACTAATATTGTAACTAAATGTCTATTTTGGGGGCGATAAAGGAACAATTACTTCGACTTCATCAACAAATCAAGATATTCATTCCACAAGATACATCAAAATTACTGTTAGCTTTGTTCGGTTTGTTTTCCTTTCTTTGAACCATCTTCTTATATTTTAGACCGACAAAGACCTTTTCTGGATTCGATAACCCGTTTTCTAGGTTATCCATCGTGGCGTACATATCCACGGCGCCGCTGTCATCTATAAAGATAAAAAAAATAAAAAAATAATAGACCCTCTCAAAAGAACAATGCATAAAAAATACATTCAAACATGGATTGAAACTTTTAAACCAAAACAATACCAAGAATCGGCCAAACAGGATAGTTGCTTCAACTATCACCAGTTGCATCAAAGAATTACGATTATTGTGTATAATCAAGCAATTAGATTTTAGTATTTTGTTTAGAATTAAGGTTTATGTTTGTGTGTGTTACACGAAGAGGCGATGGTTTTTGTTTATTTTTTGTGTAAGTGTTTATGTGAAACAATTAACCTCGCGCCAAATTGAAAGTTGTACCCTTCAATATTTTGGGATTATTTATTGCATCCGTGGTCCCTGAACTTATAGGTTTAATTTTTGGTCTCTGATCTTTTAGTTCGCACATGTGTAACTTTCTCGCCTATTATACACATTAAATGTTATACTTGACAACATTTTGCATCAAGCCGTGTGAGAAACAGTCACATGCATTGTATCTAATTATTACCCATTTGAATCAAAAACACCCTTCCCTAACATTGAAATGACCAATTTTAATTTCTTCATTGTATATTTTCCTGTGTTTAGTATGTTTTTGTAAGTTTGACTTTTACAAGTTAATTAGATAGTGTTTCAAAACTGCCATATCCAAACACCTGTATAATTTGCACTTCTAATCTTGTAGATTTGAAATGACATTTTGAGTCCAAAATATGCATGAAATATAGTTTGACTTTAAAAAGTCATACTGTATTTGAGTCATTAACCTGACCCAAAGCAAAGCAATCCCATAAAAGTTTAGGAAAGATATTGATGTCATTACAAAAGTTTGAGAAAGACATTGATGTAATTACGAAAGTTATAAGGATATATATGTAATATTGAACTTTAAAAATGATACACACATATAATTCTCACTTCATTAGTCTCAAATTATAGAGTTAATTACATAAATGGTCTGTGTAGTTGACACATAATTGCACTTTTGGTCCTAAAACGTATTTAAGTACACTAGTGGTCCCTGTGGTTGTCCAAATTGGGTTGACCGGTCATTTGATCAACCAGGGCATTATCATCCTTTCACGTCCAAGTAAACCACACACTAGTTATGTAACAAAATTTTTTTAACATTTTTTTTTAATTTTGAATTTTTTTCGAATGGTTTTTTATTTCAAATTTGGGCGTCGAGAGTTAAATCCCAAAAATAGGATCAGTGGGATTCGAACCCGGGTTTCATAGGTTGTAGGCACAACGACTTACCGACGGTCTATGATACTTGCTACCACAAATCTTTGATCATATAAGTGTAGCCACGACATGCATGTAGCTTTGATTTGTATTCTGTTTTAACGTATGAAAAGAATACAAATTTGATGTTTGAATGACGATATGATCGATCGTGTTATTTTAATTAGCTTGTTCACTTTGTTATCGATGATGTGCTTCAACTTACATTATGTGATCTACTGATCTAACGATACATTATCACGTACCACTTCCCCAACGACCCTTTAAAAAAAATCATAATAATAACTAGCTTACGATTGTGACATGAAACGCAAAATGGGTCTCTTATTAGATGAAAGTGAATCGCTACTGATGAAAACTAAAGAGCCTATGAAAGAACAATATTGATTTAACTGATAACTAAATTCGATGTACAAGTCAAGTCAATGCAAATTCTAACTCATTTAAACTGAACTTTCCTTCTCAATTAATGGAAAATAGTGTGTCTTGGGCATGTCCTTTTCAACAGTATGTTACAATTGGG
>BQNB010011744.1:0-80663 GCA_026074375.1 Tanacetum coccineum | reverse complement strand
CTTTATTTAGATTTTTGGTCTATTTAGAGCATATAAATTCCAAGCAGTTTTAGCTTAGAGTCATTTAGTTAGATTAGCAATCTGTCTCGTTTAATTGAGCTTATCTAGCTTATAAATAAGTTTAGGCATAGTGTCCCTTTATTAAAGTAGGTTAGTTTAGCTTATAGTTTAGCTTTTTCAAAAAGGAAATGGAAAATAAAAAAATTACAAAAGGAAGGTCACAGGACTCGAACCTATGACCTCTCCTTCACAACACCAATGCTTTAACCAATGCGCCCTTGGGACTTTTTCGTTATAAGTCTGTTTCAATTCTTATTTATGCATTGTTTAGTATTAAGCTTATCTACTTATTTGTTTTTTCACAGCTTATTCGTTTTAGCTTATTGAGTCATTTTTCTTTATAAACCTTAGGAATAGTGTCTAGTATTTTTAGAAATTTTCTTAAATTTTTAGGATTAAGTTTTATATTTTAAATTTCATTTTTAGTATTATTAAGTTAAAAAAATAGTTTTAATTATTTAAAAAAATTCAGAAAATTAGAAAAATATTTTCTATTTTTCAAAAATTATTTTAAGTCATTTTGTTTAAGAAATTTGCATTTTGAGTTTTTAGAATTTTAATTTGTCATTTTTAGCTAATTAATCAGTTAATTTTAGTTAATAATTAGTTTTTAATTACCTTAAATGTCGTTAGGTTTTTATTGTGCCTTAATTTTTAGTCTAGCTTGCCTTTATTTGCGTTCTCTTTGCGTTATTAGTGTAGAATTCAAATCCAAAACTTAGATGATAATCAAGCTCGATTCGCGACATAAACGTGAATTTCCATTCAACTCTCAATGAGGAGAACGATATCCATGTTGATTACTTATTATTCTTTCCTAAGAATAATTTGTATGATACTTTGCTTATGTATATATATTTTATTATATATATATATTATATGAGGGGTTTTTGACGAACATCAAAATGGCGCCGTTGCCGGGGAGAGGTGTAGCGATTTTTATGGGATTGTTCGTGTTCGAGCCTTGAAGATCCTTTCCCCGTGAAAGTTTTCATTTTATATAAAAACCCAAAAATATTTTTCTATTCTATTTTCCTTTCTATTTTCCTTTTAAATATTAAAAATGACCGTTTGTTAATTGTCGTTTCAGCTCATCTTTAGTAAACAAACTATAAGAGAGGTATAAGGAGGGTCGATCCAACGAACTTCGACCCGAAAGGAGAAGGTTTTTAAAACGCTTCGCGCTTACCCGCTCCTCCGCTTCTTTGTGCGTTTTCTAGAGAGCTACCGTACACCTTTGACTTTCGGTTACCAAAAATATTTTTCTTTCTTATTTTTTATTATTTCTTTTTCTTATGTATTATTTGAAAAATCTATAAGTATTCTTCTCTATCCTCTTATTCGTTTAATTCTTATTCTCTTTACCTTCTTATCCGATAATTCTTCAACATGTCTTGGTTTTCAAGGTGCTCGTGGTGTGGAGGTTCGTTTAACGGTGAAAAATGTCAGCGTTGTACCAATGTAAGTTTCGAAGACGAGTTTATCCGTAATCCCGATCCCATTTCAAATGATGAAACACCTGATTTTTCCTACCCACCTCCACAACCCCAAACATCTTCGTTCGGCCAATTTCATTGTTTTGGGTGTGGAGATTCGTTAGAAGATGGTGTACGTTGTTAACGGTGTACTTGCAAGTGGTGTGGATATAATCTTAGCGAAGGATTTTGTTTGTTTTGCGCTTCAAGAAATGAAAATTCATCCATTGATGCTCATAATCCGAACTCTTTCAATGATCCTCCAAACGTTTTCACCCACCCTCCACAACCCTAGTACGAATCATACTCGTGTGAATTATGTGGCAACGATGCTCATTATGGTTATGATTGTCCACCACGGGTACCGCTTGTCTATGAGCATGAACCGGGCTACGATAATTATTACCCACAAAATTCACCGAGTTTTCCACAATAATATCTTAATTGTGAAAAATGTTAGGGTCCTCATGAAGATTATCAATGTTAACCGTGGCATCAAAACTACTGTGACCTTAACCCTTGCTATGATTCTAATTCTTACGGTCTTGATCAACCCCCGCAGTATTCCATCGATCATCAGCCTCAGATTATTCAAGAAGATCAGCAGTGGATAAGTGATAAGTTGATTAAATCACATAATGAACTTTTTGAAAGTGTACGATCTATGTTTGAGGAGTTTCAGCAACGAGAGCAGGCGGCTAATCTTAGTACTCATACTCCTGAGCCGTCGCGACGTTTCAATTTTATTTACGATGAGGACGATGACGACGAGGAGAGTACTATCCCTTTGAATGAAATTACTTCTCAAATTCCTCCGTCTATTGCAATCACACCTGTTTTACTGACTTTGGAGCCCGAGGACTCTCTCATCATGGGGGATGAGGATCTTAGCACTATTCCTAAAAAGGAATCGGATAAATTCATAAAGTCTAGTGTTGAGGACCTTGTTCCAATCCCAAGTGAGTCCGAGGATACATCCGGGAGTGATAGTGAGTGTGATTTACCTTCGTGTAATGATTTCTCTCTCATTAACGTTTCTGAGGAAAAATCTGTGACTTTCTCTAACCCTCTCTTTGATTCAAATGATGATTTTACTTCTAGTGATGATGAGTCACTATCCGATGAAGACGTTCCGAAAGATAATGTTAAATTTAATCAAACCCTCTTTTCAAATTCGATGACGAGTACATCTCTAGTGACGTAAATCCTCTTTTTAATGAGGTATTAGAGGACATCGAGAGCGAGGACTCCTATGTTTCTAAGCTTGATGAGCCGGATTTGCTAGTCACACCTCTTTCCAAGCTTAATGAGGATGAGTGTTTTGACCCGGGTGGTGATTTCGTTTTGGAAGAAATCGAAGCTTGTCTTACAAGTGATTCCATTCCACCGGAAATTAATGATGACGACTTTGACCCGGAGAGAGACATTCTTCTACTCGAGAATTTATTAAATGATGATCCATCATCTCCTCTTCCTATGAAAGAACTTAATTGTGAGGAACTTAAAGTAATAAAATCTAATGTTTCTACGGATTTTGAGGACGGTTATTATGACTCAGAGGGAGACATAATCTATCTTGAGAGTTTTAAGGACACTATTCTTAATCTCCCTCCCGAGGTGTTTTAGATCGTGACCCAAGAAGCTTAGAAGATGAACCTGATAAAGATGATTTGAAGAATATTGTCAAAGTTTTCGACCCCGGGATTTGGGAGAAAATTTTTTCTCCAACATATGTGAAATTACCCTTTGAGGATCGCCATTATCTTTACCTCACATATGTTATCCGAATTTTTCTTCCTTATTTCACCTATCCGGTGGAATCTCCTTTTCTTCTCTCCTCCGGGAGTGAGGATACTATTTTTGACCCCGGCATCTCCGCTTTTCATTTTTCTTCTCTAGAACCGGTGGCATCTCATCGGAGTGGAACTTTCATATGCTTCAATGTTCATTCAAACATCTTGGATAAAAGTCTGATGGAGATTTGCTCTTCCACCCGTTTCGTCCCTAATATCACGATGATATGGGAAGAGTCAAGCTAGAGACTCGCACAAAAACAAGCGCTTCGTGGGTGGCAACCCATGCTTATCCCTAGTAGTAGTATATTAGTATAATATTTATGAATAAGTGTGACGTGAGGAGGCTCGCCTCTTCCTTTCTCGTGTTTCGTGTTTTGTGTTTTATGTCCAGGATTGCCCGGATTTTGAAGACTCTCGTGCTCGTGGTTTTGTCCATCGTTCACTCGATCTTCAATCCTTTGCATGCTTATATATGGGAATCTGATATCCTAGATCTTATTGATTAACGTTTATCTATTAGCATAATTAATAAACGGCTTTAGATTTGCGTAGAAACCCCTTAATATTTGGATTATGCCTTGAAATTAGTATGGGGGTGACAGTCTCACATTGAGGACAATGTGTAGTTCTAGTATGGGGGGATCTTTCGATTTGATCTTACTTGCATTTGCCTTGTCTTCACGTAACCCCGTTTTGCCACCAAAAATATGTGATTTTATGCCAAAATTAATTTTTTTTCAAAAATAGAATAAGTGTTTTGACACGTAGTTTTGCCTTTTTGAGAATAAATTTTGACTTGATCGAGCATGTTGCGCTCTAGCTTGCCCCTTAACTTATATAAATTTAAGCTTTTGCTAGTCTTTTATACAAGAAGCTTTAAAACGCGAATTCTAGCTTGAAAAAACCAAGAGTTTGCAAGTTTCCATAATAGACTTTAAATATGCAAAGCTTGATTTTATTAGACTAAGCATTCGCGGATCTTTTTATTAAAGATTTTAAATTTGCGAAGAACGAAAAATGATAGAGTTGAATATAAGTTGGATGCTAAGCAAGGATTAGTTGGTTATCTTAAGAGCTCATACGTGTAATTTGTGGCTTTTCCTCCCCGAAGCTTATAACCGGACTAATAATACGTGCTCTCTTCAACATTATATTAATTGTTTGAAAAATAAATAAGTTGCTATGGTTTTTGTTATTCTTAGTTTAAATCCCTTCGTAGAGATTCCTTCTGGTGAAAGTAAGGTACACATCGAGGTTTTGTGAGTGCTGTTTGGAAATAAGCTACCGATTCCTGACGGCTGGCTACCATTGTCTAGGTAGTTAAAAGACCACAAGACTTGAAATTTGGTTATAATAATAATAGTTATGTAATAAACCGAAGCCAAAATAAGACCACTACCTCTTGCCGGCTCACAACCGATGTGGTAGTCGTTTAAAAGGTGGAGGTAATAATAATAATAATAAAAACTGTGGGCTGATAAAAGTTTATTGTCTCTTGCCGGCTCATAACCGATGTGGTAGTCTTCAAAAGAAGGCCCATAGTAAGAATAATAATCCGAGACTGATAAAAGTTTGTTGCATCTTGCCGGCTCACAACCGATGTTGCAGCCTTCAAAAAGGTCGAGGATTACAGAGGTCAAAATAAGACTCCTGGACCATGGTCGGATCGCATACCGATGTAGCAGTTGTTTAAAGGACCGAGGTTTAATAATGTTGCAATAATAATAAGAATAAAGCCAAATTTTAACTCCGGGTTATCTAAATAAAGCCACCATCTCTGGACTCGTAGTTGAGTTGTTTCGGATGAAATAAAAAGAATAACCCCTAAATCATGCGAAATTAGAACCTTAATGTTGACCTTATTCTCACCATATCGTATCTTTAGGAAAGGATTTCAAACTAATTAGGGTCTAAACCGGGTTTACTTTATATGAATAAGACATTAATTTATTTGTCACAAATAATAATAATACAATCTTTATAGGATCTAGGAATAAAGGAGCGGAAAGTAGCTATGCATCCACAATTAGCATTTATAAGTAGTGTTAGCATCTTAACTTGTATTTAACAATTATTTCATTTTTAAGCTTGGTTTGGGGCATGTGAAAAATCAAGGACGATGAATTTATCCTTTTAGTGTTTCTTGTTTTGTAAAAGTTATGATATGAATGAATGATAATAAACGCATAAAAATGGTAAAACGGGTAGCTTTTCAAAACTAGTGATTTCTTAATCCCCTTAGATGAACACTTAGCTACTTTTTGAGGTAATTAGTCTAAGGGGGTTGAAATTTTTGGTTTTCTAAGTGGGTGTTTATGACATTGCGTGAGGACACGAAAATAGCTTAGTATGGGGGATTTTAGTATGTGTTTAAATACACATACCTTTTACCTAATAAAATGAGCTAAAAAGACCAATAATGACCAAACATACATAAAAAATGTTGTATATGTGTATTTCGTGAATTGTGTCTTGCATGTATGGATATGTCACAAAATGGAAAAAAAACAAAGTAAAATGGACAAAACCGAGCACGGGAATGGAAAAAGCGTGAGAAATCGAGGCCGAATGCGTATGATCCATAATGGGCCAACCCGTACCTATTTTATTGGGCCGGGTCAGCCCAATAGCTTATAAGCCTAAAATGAAAAGCCTTTTATCAATCTATAAATCCATTATCCTCATTCCTGGCCCAATCCAATATAAAGTCAAAGCCTAACTCTTATAACCCTGGACCCAAGTCAAGTCAACAGATATAAAAACGGGTCAAAGTAATTACTGTTTATCTTCCCCAATTTTTTTTTTTTCCCTTCTTCCAATTTCACCTCAACAAACGAACAATCTAGGGTAAATCCTCTTCACCCCACAACACACTCCCCTTTTGCTTCGAAAAGAGAGAAGCTAATACATACACTGTTCTGACACAATCCATTTAGCCATGTTTGGCAATCCCTAACATGTGATTATTAGAGGATGGACCGTCGCACACTAATGCAAGGGGTCCTAATGTATTGATGGAAATGAGGCGGTTTAGATTGGAAGGCCAGGATTAAGGATTGAAGGCATCTCTCAAGTCTCTCACAAAATAAGCACACCTCAAGACGCTCCTTCACATATTTATTATATAAATAGGGATAGTTTTCCTCATTGTAAAATTGTTAGATTGAGGAGTAGGAGTAGTGTAATTTAGCTTATTTACCAGTTTATTCAATATTATAATTTCATTTTCAGCTTGTAACCTTTTCAAAGTTTAATAAAATTTTAGTTTTTCTTTAATATCTTGTGTTAAATTCCTATTTTACTTATAAGCAATTGGTTAACATATGTTTTGGATTCACTTAAATAAGTTCAGATAAGCTCATTACCTTCTAAGCAATTGTTTATTCAGCTAAGCCTCCAAAAAGCTTAGTTGAATATGCCACTTTACTCTCAATTCACTCTCATATTACCTCAACTTATATTTTGGATGATAAGCCAATAATGGACGGGCTTATAGATCTTACTAGCTTGTGTAAACAAGCTAGAGCTTTTAGAAAAGTTCTATTTAGCATAGATCCTTGATTAGAGCAAAGGATTGTGGCATGTTATCTATTTTTGCAGTTTAGAGCTTAAAATCTGATTCAGCTTATTTTATTGCTTATTTAGTGCTTATTTCTGTTTAATGTTGCTTAATATGTTCTATTATAGCTTTATATGATCAGCTTATAGCTTATATGTCGTTAGGATTAGTTTTCATATAACCTGCCTTAAAATTATCTAAAACTGCTTATTATGCATCTGCTTATTCTAGTGCTTATTTTCATGATCTTATTGCTTATTTGTCTTTTTATAGCTTAGATATTAATATGTTTTTAGGATTTAAGACTTTTTATAATCTGTTTAAAGCTTAAAATAGTTCTTAAGATTTTAAAGGGATGTTTGGCACAAGTAGTCTTAACATAGTTAAGACTGCTTGTGTAGCTTTTGGGTTTAGAATCAGTCTTAATACGCTCTTATTAGGTCTTAATGTGAGTTTTTATAAGCTAGAAGTAGGTTTAGTATAGTATTGTAGATTGTGTTATCAAAAATACCAATCTGCTAGTTTTTAGGTTCCTAAATTTGCTTATTAGTTAAATTCTTTAAAAATCTGTTTATGGTCTAGTTTTTGAACTCAAAATGAGCTTCATACGCATCTTTGTCAATCTGATTTGAGTTTGAGTCTTTGGTTAAACATTTTTTTATGCAATTCAATCAAGCCTAGTTGTTAGTTTTTTTTTCTTTCTTAAAAAGTCCAATTTTGCAGATCATCTTGTGGTTAAGTTTTAGCTTATCCTTAGTTAATTTTGATTAAACTTAGCTTAATATAGTATAATTTCAAGCTATTTCATGTTTTTAGGTTGTCAATGTAAGCTTTTAAGTCTTAAAATTTAAGCTCAAAGTAGTCATTTAATCTTAGAAAAAGCCAAAAGCAAGTACGAGTCTGCCATTTTCTTTAGTCCTTTTCTAGCTTATTTCCTTAGGCATTTTGCTTAATTCTAGCTTATGTATGTTATTGGATCATAGGACTTAATCTGTTTTAAAGTTTTAGCTTATTTCCTAGTGCTTATTAGCCTTTAATTTAGCTTGAAAGTTGTTAAAAAGTCCTTAAAGTTTGTGTTAGGAATATTGTAATAGTTTGTTACTACTAGTAGGTATGTAGTTCCTACTGGTAGAGTATAAGTTCCTACTGGTAGGTATGTAGTTCCTACTGGTAAGGATAACTTCATAGTTAGTGCTGGCAAACCAAATATGGTTCCTGCTGTTAGAACAATTGTTAGTCCTGGTAGTATTATATTTGGTCCGGGTTAGTAGTATAGTTAGTTAGTGATAAGGATATGCTTGAGCTATCTTAGGAAATGATAGTGCATATCTCTTTGACGCATTTTGTGTAACAGGCGGTTAGGGTTTCAGTAGTATATAAGAAACCCAACCCACGGCCATAGGGGAAGCAACAAATACGAAAAACATAATTCTCCTTGTTAATTAATAGAAATCCATAGAAGGATCTTTTAGTTTAATAGTCTTGTTCTTCTTATAGGCTTTCTCTAATTTCCGCATAGACATTAGCTTTGTTTAGCAAGAGTCTCTCTTGTGATTAGCTTGTGATTACATAGGTTAATCACCATCCTTAACAAGCAGTAAAGATCTATCTAGAGTGGGATCCAACAAGTGGTATCACAGCTTGTTGAGAGTCTCTGGATAAGAAGAACACGTAGATCTAGACTCTTAGAACCTTAAACACATCAAAAAACATCCAATATCCCTACCACAACCTTTTCAAGATGTCTGACCATGATGATGATGCTTCTGATATTAATAATGACAATGCTCAACCACAACAACAGCAAAACATTCAACCTCAAATCATCACCACTGTCTCGAACAACAATGCAAAGTTTCCTTATTTGAAGAAGGATGAGTATGAGGTCTGGGCTATGAAGATGGAATACTGGATCACAAACAATGATATGAATATCTGGAAGGTGATTCAAAATGGCAACAGCTTAAAAAGGACTGGAAGAGATCGTGATGGAAGGGTCATTATTCTTCCCCCAACGACTGCAGATGAACACATTGCTGTTCAGAGGGATTCAAAATGGCTAAGAACTACTTGCTTCAGTCTATTCCTGATGATCATGTGGCTGATTTCCATTATATGGATGATGCAAGGGATATATGGAATGCAGTCAAAGCTAGGTTTGGTGGAAATGTCGAATCCAAAAAGATGAGAAAGTCCATGCTGAAGCAAGAATTCTCAGAGTTCAGAATTAGTAAATCAGAGGGATTGCACAAAGGGTATGACAGGATGCAGAAGATTCTCAGTCAGCTTAACCAACTCAAGGCCAAGCCTGATGATGCCCACCCCCCCCCCCCCACCCCCAAGACATAAATCATTAAGTTTATCAGTGGTTTGCCTTCATCTTGGTCACAGGTGGCTTTGACCTAAAAACCAAGGTGGCTTGTTGAACTTCTTTCTTTTGATGATTTGAATACAAGTTTGAAGACTCTTGAGTTAGATATTCTCAAGGATATTCTACCATTCCTTCAATAGTCAATCTCCAAAGCAATTCTGCATTTGTTACTACTATTAGTACTAGCAATAAAGATGTTCATATGTAGGGAAAGCCTCAAGCTTCTCCTCATTCCACTACTTTACTCTGCTACCAGTAAGTTCTTAAAGATTGATTCTTACTGTTCTCGGTATGTGCTTTCAGATGTTCATCACTATTCTTGTAGCTGAAAGTGAACTAGAACAACAAGTAGCTTATGAAGATTTTGAGTAGATAGACAAATTAGACTTAGAAGAGATGGATATCAAATGGAAAATGGCTATGGTTGTCGATAGGGGTGAATAAGTTTCAAGAAAATGGCTTGGAAAGGAAGATTGAGTTTGATAAGAAAGAAGCTGCTAGGTTCAACAAGAAAGCAGTTAGATGCTATAAGTGCTTGCAAAAAGGGCACTTTGCAAGAGAATGCAGAGCAAAAAGGGGGAAATGAAAAGAGATATTCATCATTCAAGATTCAGGAACTTGGGAAAAAGGAGGCTGATACTAAAGCCTTAATAACAGTTGACACATTGGAGAATTGGAAAGAACATGAATCTGGGGATGATGAGGGTTTTGCTCCCAAAGAGTATGGAATGGTTGTTGGTTGTGGTGCTGCTTGTGAAGAAGGTGCTGCTGAAGTATATAGCTTGATCACTGGGAATGGTACTGATGCTGCTGCTGGAGAATTTGCTCTCATGGGCATGACCTCTGAGGTACAAAACTGTCCTTTTGGTTGTGAACATAAATTTAATAATCTTCAAAAATAGTATAATGATCTAAATGAACAATATAATGAGTACTATATACAGGTTCAGGCTTATAAAAACTCTCTTAAAACATTAGAAAAACAAAAGAGAGTCTATCAGCAAAATCAGTTAGGATATTGAAGGAAAAAAAGATTATTAGGTATTGTCTATTGAATTAGAAAATACAAACTAATCTACTAAAAACATTCTGAAAGAATAAAGGTTGAGCAGTGATAGAGATAGCAAACCGAAAGATTTAAAGGACTAAACTGAGTTAATCATATTAGCAAAGACGAATAAGTGGAATCTTCTTCGTTTAAAAAACCTGTTAAGATTAATTGATTAGGTTTCCATGTCTGTAAGAACCAAAAGTGGGTTTGATTTGAGTATTAAATAATATAGGGGAAAGTGAGTTAGGATGGGATGACTCTGAATTTAGTATCTTTACCCTTAAGTCTGCAAAAGTGGAAGGCAGACCTCATTTCAATAGGTTTGCCAAAACTGATAGTATGAAAGCTGTGCCTCCACCTCTCTCTGGAGACTACACTCCTCTATCAGATGACACTGACTTAGATGAATCACAGATGTCTTATGGTACAAAGTCCTCAACCTCTGGTGACTCTAATTCTGTGTCTAATGACTTTGTCTCTTGTGATAACAGTGACAAGTCTTCAGAGGTCAACTCAAATGACTTTGCCTCCAGTGATTCAAGTGTCAAAACTTCAGAGCCCAAGTCAAATGATTCTACCTCCTGTGCATCTACCTCCAGTATATCCACATCTGAGAGTGAGGCTGAGATTGAGTCCTTTGCTGGAACACCTATCCAAGAAACCATTAATGTTCAGGATTTACCTAGTTTCTCTTGTAATAGTTTTGATAAGAATGGAAACACTTCTAGGACTTCTTGTAATAAAAATGGTTATTTTAATAAAAAGGCTGGTCATTTTAGAAAAAATGCTTCATCTGTTTCTAAGTTATGTTTTGTATGTGGTAGTAGTACTCATCTCATTAAGGATTGTAATTATTATGAGACACAATATGCTAATGATTTTGATGGTGTGGGATATCCTTAAAGGGAACTAATTTGGGACAATGCTACTAGGGTCACTCAGTCAAATCACTTTGTCCCACAAGCAGTACTTCTTAGGTCTGGCAAGGTCTCTATTCCTGCTGCTAGACCAAACCAGGTTTCTACTGGTAGGCCAAAACCAGTTCCTACTGGTAAGCCAAAGGTGCCTGAACCAGTTCCTACTGGTAGGCAAACTAGGCCTTTTACAGTTCCTTCTGGTAGAAGATATTCTCTATCAGTAACTTCTGGATGGTGGAAAAGTACTGTTAGACCTATGCCCCATTTAAATAGACCTACAAGTTCTTATTTTCATACTTATACACCATATGTACCTCAAGTGTATTATAATCATATGCAATATGGTAGGGGGAGATGGGTAACTGCTGTTAAGCCCTCCGCAGGTTGTTCTTGGAAAACACATAGAAAAGGTTCATACTAGGTACCCAAGAACAACACTGGATCTCATACGTATTCATGGACAACCTTTTTAGATCCACAAGGCAGACCCAAGCTATAAATGGCTTGGGCCCCCCCTTTAGATACTAACTTTTTCTATGTTGTATATTGTAGGAAAATCCTTATTCAGATGCTGAAGATGAAGGGATCTTTGATAGTGGTTGTTCTAGAAGTATGACATGTAACATGGAAAGACTAGATGACTTTCAAGAATTTCAAGGAGGTAAAGTGACTTTTGGAGGTGGTGAAGGTAGGATAACTGGAAAAAGGACAATCAAAACTCCCACACTAGACTTTGAAAATGTCTACTATATGAAAGAACTGCAACATTTCAACTTGTTCTCCATCTCTCAGATTTGTGATAAGAAGAATAGAGTTCTATTTACAGACACTGATTGTCTTGTGCTATCCAAGGACTTCATGCTTCCAGATGAAAGTATGGTGCTACTTAGGGTTCCATGGAAACATAATCTTTACACCATTAACTTGAATAATCTCAGTCCCAAGGGAAATCTGGCTTGTTTGATGGCAAAAGCCTCAGTTGATGAATATGTGCAATGGCATAGGAGGATGGGTCATGTGAACTATAAAAACATGAACAGGTTGGTAAAGGGTAACTTAGTTAGAGGACTACCCCCTAAACTTTTCAAGAATGACCATACCTGTATTGCATGCTGCAAAGGCAAGCAACACAAAGCCTCTTATAAGGCTATTACTGTTGTGAGCTCCATTTCTGAGCCTTTGCAATTGCTTCATATGGACCTCTTTGGTCCTACATCAATTAGAAGCATTGACCACAAATATTACTGCCTTGTGATCATTGATGACTATAGCAGGTTTTGTTGGGTTTTCTTTTTAGAACATAAGGATGAGACCTATTATATCCTTAAGGACTTTATTATTCTTGTTGAAAACTAGTTGAACAAAAAGGTAAAAGCCATAAGATATGATAATGGTACAGAGTTCAAAAATGCTCATATTATTGAACTATGTGGGTCTAAAAGGATCAAGAGGGATTATAGTAATGCCAGAACCCCACAACAAAATGGGGTTGCTGAGAGAAAAAATAGAACCCTTATAGAGGCAGCTAGAACTATGTTGGCTGACTCTAAGTTACCTACTATGTTTTGGACTGAAGTGGTGAGAACTGCTTGTTATGTCTTGAATAGAGTGTTGGTAACTAGTCCTCATCATAAGACACCATATGCCTTATTGACTGGGAACATTCCTTCAGTCAGTCATTTTAAACCATTTGGGTGTCATGTGACCATTCTAAACACAAGTGATCATTTGGGTAAGTTTGATGGGAAGGCTGATGAAGGCTACATTGTTGGATACTCTGCAAGTAATAGAGCCTACAGGGTGTACAATGTGCACAATAAAAGGGTAGAAGAGACTATGAATCTGAGGTATCTTGAGGAAAAACCTAATGTACAAGGTCTTGGTCATGAATGGTATTTTGACCTCGATTATTTGACTGATACTTTAGGCTATAAACGTGTTCAAGCTAACCAATCTGCAGGTACACAAGAAGCTTCAACTAACCCTGCAGGTACACAAGATGCTGATTCAGACTCAGAATGTGATGAACAAGTCATCATTATCCCTTCTTATCCATCACACAACCTTCAAGAAGCTGAGCCTAAAGATACTTCTAGTGATGAAGGTGATGATTCTCCTCATGATTCTGCCGAAGAAATTTTTCAACAGGAGCTTGCAAGGCTGAAAGGTCAGGTAAAAAGAGCCACCTCTGATGTAAAGGATGCTGAGGAACTTCAGCAGAAAGCAAGGACAAAAACAGTTCCTCCTGGTAGCATACCAGTTCCTACTGGTAGCATCAAAATTCCTTCTGGTGGTACAACGATTTCTCCTGGTAATGTTTCAGTTCCTACTGGTGGTGTTCCAGTTCCTACTGGTAGTCCAACTGACTCATTCTTTGATG
This sequence comes from Tanacetum coccineum, assembly GCA_026074375.1. NCBI lineage: Eukaryota > Viridiplantae > Streptophyta > Magnoliopsida > Asterales > Asteraceae > Tanacetum > Tanacetum coccineum. The sequence continues at coordinate 67,054 of BQNB010011744.1, read as the reverse complement.
ATGAGCCTACAACACGATTTCCCAGTCCATCTGACCTTGGAAATAATGAACCCTCACTTGGTATTTTCTCTTCTTCATCTTATGATGATGAGTTTGGTGCTGATCTAAACAATTTAGCATCAACAGTGGAAGTCAGTCCTGTGGCAACTAAGCGAATCAATACAATTCATCCTCAATCTCTGATTATTGGGGATCATACTTCAGCTGTGCAAACGAGAAGCAAGGTCAATAAGACTCCTACTGGTGAATCTGCTTTTATCAGTTATATTCATGACCAGCAGAGAAACAATCATACAGACTTTCAACATTGTCTGTTTGCTTGTTTTCTTTCTCAAGTTGAACCAAGAACTATAGCTCAGGCCCTTGAAGATCCAAGCTGGGTTGATGCTATGCAGGAAGAGATGCAACAGTTCAAGTTTCAAAATGTATGGGTTCTTGTTGATTTACCTGAAGATAAATATGCTATTGGGACTAAGTGGATACTCAAAAATAAGAGAGATGCCAGGGGGATTGTTGTAAGGAACAAGGCTAGACTTGTAGCACAAGGACATAGACAGGAGGAGGGCATTGATTATGATGAAGTCTTTGCTCCAGTTGCAAGAATAGAGGCAATCAGATTGTTCTTAGCATTTGCCTCTTACCTAGGATCTATGGTTTATCAGATGGATGTTAAGAGTGTTTTTCTTTATAGTAGAATTGATGAGGAAGTATATGTCACTCAACCTAAGGGATTTGTGGATCCTCAACATCCCAAGAAGGTCTACAAGGTAGTCAAAGCTCTATATGGACTTCATCAAGCACCAAGAGCTTGGTATGCAACCCTTTCTACCTTTTTGCTGAAACATGGTTACAGAAGGGGCACCATTGACAAGACTCTCTTTCTTAAGAAGCACAAAAGAGATATCATCTTGGTACAAGTCTATGTGGATGACATCATTTTTGGATCTACAAAGAAGGCCTGGTGTGATGAATTTGAGGCCTTGATGAAGGGAGAATTTGAAATGAGTGCTATGGGAGAACTTACTTTCTTCCTAGGATTACAAGTTCAGCAAAGACCTGATGGAATTTTTATCAATCAAGACAAGTATGTGCAAGATATCTTAAAGAAGTTTGATTAGGAATTTGTCAGGACTGCTACTACACCCTATGAAGCTCCAAAGCCTAAGTCCAAGAATGAACCTGATAGTCCTGTAAATGTACATTTGTATAGATCCATGATAGGTTTCAAGACCTGATATAATGTTTGCAGTCAGTGCTTGTTTAAGGAATCAAGTCACTCATACTACTTCAAATTTGGAAGTAGTGAAGAAGATTTTCAAGTATCTTAAAGGCCAACCTAAGTTAGGGTTATGGTACCCTAGAGAGTCACCTTTTATGCTTGAAGCTTATAGTGACAGTGATTATGCTGGGGCAAACAAGGATAGGAAATCCACAACTGGTGGATGTCAGTTTCTGGGTAGGCGGTTAATCTCATAGCAATGCAAGAAGCAAACCATTATGGCTACCTCTTCCACTGAAGCTGAGTATGTTGCTGCTGCTAACTGCTGTGGTCAGGTACTCTGGATACAAAATCAGTTATTAGATTATGGGTATAACTTTATGAATACCAAAATCTTTATTGATAACCAAAGTACCATCTGCATAGTTAAAAACCCAGTTTTTCACCAAAGAACTAAGCACATAGAGATTAGGCACCATTTCATACGAGATTCTAATGATAAGAAACTTATTCAAGTGCTTAAAACAGAAACTGACGATAATGTGGTTGATTTGTTAACCAAGACATTTGATGGACCTAGGTTTAATCATCTTGTGGTTAACATTGGGATGCTCAATTCAAAGATACTATGATTGAAGGGAGGATTTGAGTCCAAGGGGAGGATTGTTGTTGTAAAATTTTCTATAAAAAGTTGGTTTTTAAAATTTATTTTTCCACTTATTTTCTTTGCTATACTATGTTTCCCCTAGTTGTTGTATTTTTCTTCTGGTAGTTTTATTTTTTTTCTACTGGTAGTTTTAGTTCCTCTTGCTTGTCTATAATTCGTTCATTCTAGTATTTAATTTTCCTTTCCATTTTATTGTATCTGTTTTGTGTGTATTGGCCTAATCTTTTGCAGACTAATGGTTCAAGAGGGTGGATTAGTCTTTTTCTAGTGTTCTACATGGACCATGTGGTTTTATTTTGATGCCAAAGTGTTCATACTGGTAGTTCAAGGGTTCCCTCTGGTGTAACTAGAGTTCCTACTAGTAGTTTTCATTTTTCTTACTGGTAGACCACTTCCTACTGGTAATGTTAATTTTACTTCTGGTTGACTTTTCTTTGTGCTGGTTATATCTGTTCGTTTTGGTAGATTAAATTAACTTTTCTCTTCATTAAAAGTTACATTTAAGATATTGGTGTCATTTTATTAGTCAAAGGGTTTTCTACTTAAATGGGTAATTACTGTTATCTCACATTTTAACAGTTATTTATTTATTTATTTATTTTCCATCAAACCCTAATTACCAAACGGCCCAATAGGAATTGAGATCATTTCTCTAGATACATTAAATTCCCATTCTTTGCCAGTACCAACTCACAACTGCGATCAACACCCAGCACAAAATCTCAACCTTATCTCCACAGCATCAATGGCCGCACTAAGATACAGGGATGAACACAACAAAGTGGGTTACTTGCAAAAACCTAAAGGCGGTGATGATTGTAACACCCCCAAATTGGGTAGCAGCGGAATAAGGGTCAGGGGCGTGTTACTTCTCAGATCAATAACACAAGATATATATAGAATGACCAAAAAGTCATTTTAAAACTGATACATTGGATTTAACAAATATTTGATACAAATAGCCTGAAGCTTTTAACTTGCTCCTTTATTATATTACAAAGATACTGGATCACAACACTGAGTTTCCCAAAACATAATATAACCATATCTTTAGCATGACTTTCCCAAAACAAAAATCACTAATGTATCACTTAGCACCTTATCTTACTGACACCTAAAAACATATGGCCTTATAAAACGTTAACAATAATGTTGGGAATTCATATGGTTTATAAAACTATAATAAGCAGGACCGCAAGACTTTCCCGTCATAAAGTAACACATACAGACACACAAAACCCGATTACATTTACCTAAGCTCATAGACACTAAAGCCAACAATCATATCACGAATATTATATAAAATATCAATTTCTGCTGATAGATGTTTAAACCCAAACAGCCCCAAATCCAACATGTTATACGTTCGTTCCTATATAGCAGTCACCCGAACGGGGTCAATCCCAAATAGATCTATTCATAACATTCGCGCTCACATAATGTAATTCACAACTACATCTATGCAATTGACAGTTCATGATAATGGGCTCAACTTGGGTTATCGCTACTTAGGCAAACACGTAATCAATATAAAATATACACTTGCGTCCAATTTATAAAACAAAGCATGTTTCCACCCCAAAGTTATAAATCATTGAAATCGTAAAAATATGGGGCTATGAACTCACCTTGAGTTCAGATAATCCAAATATCGCAGATAAAGCGTCACGTAAAAGATTGAATGCAACCTAAATTATCATAGGTCGTATAAGCACTAATCGCTTTGATTAACTAACATCATATGCATGTCTTATGTAGCTACATCACCATCTATTAGTAGTTATGAAAACATATTTATAATTGTAAAACATTTATAAATATCATTCTAGTAAATATGACATAACTTTCGCGTTTCAAGTCCGTTTCTCGCGTTTCTTACGTCCACGCTTTTGTAATAAGACGACGTATCAAAATATGAAATTTTTGAAATTTCATGTCCTCTGATGAACAGTGATTTTACTGTTCATGCCAGTTATAAATTCATTTTTATAACTTAAATTAACGTAACACTCGTAAACGTCGTATTTTATTCGTTATAGCTCCGTTTTTAGCGATTCTTTCGAGTACGTTCTCGTTATTGAAAATACTATCAATTTATAAGGTTTACAAAATATAAAAGTTTCTGTCATGAATAGTGTTTTTACTGTTCATAGTTTAAAAAATTATTTTTATAACTTTTAATTATCGAAAACCCGCGAAATTCATAACTCCTTCATTATAAATTGAAAAATTATGATTCTTATCATTTTAGAATCCTAAAAATGTGTTTTATTCGTTAAAAATAACTAACTTGCTATTTTATAAGATGTTTATAAAAGTTATTTTATAATCCGTTTAATCTACGTATAACTCGTAATTAGCGTAACTTTTTCGTTATTTATCCGTTTGACAAGTTTCTTACCTTTTCGGAATCGTCACGAGATGTAGAATATTTATAAAACATAATATCCACTGTTTGGAATTCGATTCCAAACAGCCCCTTAATATCTATATATTTACTTATTTATTAAACTTGTTTTATATACTTTTTAACTAAGTAATTTCCACAAGTTTTTCCCACACTCTAAATATACTATATCATATATATTATATAGTCTATAAGTCCAAAATTTGTCCAAAAGTCCAAGTCATTAAGTCCATAATAATACCTTTAAGCCATAATCTATTAAAGAAACATTAATTTAACAAGTTTACATATGAACTTTTTACACATTAACCAAGTGTGTACAATAGTTTTACTTCCATTATAACTTTATTTTAGTGTCCATATAACATGACTAAAAGTTCATAAACAAGGTTAACATGTCATTTATCATACTTTTACTTGAATCATATTAAGTGATCTTTTAAAACCCTAATTTGCATTAACACTTTTTAAGCTTAATTAAGATTGTAAAATACTTATGTATCCATTTATAACTTCATATTACCATCCATACAACATGTGTATAAGTTCATAAAACTATATTTACAAGAAAAGTCCAAGTTTACAAGTTAAACATGTCCTAATGGTGATTTCACTACATAAACATCACATATACATATAATCACATAAATGAAAAGTTAAAGGCTTTAGATAACCTTAATGAGATGATGTATGATGATGACAAATAAGTGCTAAACCCTTGTTTAGACTTTAAACCCAAGATTATAACCAAGAAAGCCCTAGTTTCCAAATGAAAACCCTAATCTTGATTTATTGCTTCAACACTTGCAAATGGTTAGCCAATGCTTGGAAACATCTTAGAATGTCTTAAGAATGATGTATGTAGATGTGTATAGGTTGTATAAAATTTGATATGGATTGGGTATTAAGGTTGGTTTGAGCCGTGGGTGGCTAAGGGCACAAAGGAGGAGTTTTTGTGATTTTTACCAAGTGTTTTGCATATGTATGATTTCTCTTATGTGTATACTAGTTTATATGAGTAGCTTAGTCAAAAGTATGCAATAGTTGGTCTTGGAGACAAAGAGAGGGTCTTAAGGAAGACTTGGTCATGGTCTTTGGTCAAGGAAACAAAGTATGGTAAGGTTTAATGAGATGATATGGTACAAAGACCTAGTTGAAAAATTTATTTCATTTTTCTTGTATAAATTGCAACAAATTCGTCCCATGTATGATATATATGATATATTTTTGTAACTTTTATGTATTGGGTATAAAAGTGGGTATTTGTTGAAGCGTAGAAAAGTTTTGGTGGTTCCGGGTATGCCTAAACGTACTTTATCGCGAAATGTACATAATTTACATAACCGATAAAAATAAAATAAACAACGACCATAATTATTCTCAAAATAATTATTTAATACTTGATTGATGTAAACATTTAATCGTTTGAAGCCCGTTTACATTGAACGCTAATTTTTAACGTACGCGATTTAACTTAACGTTTACAATTAAAAACAAACGCTTACAATACAAAAGGTACATAGCGGATTTATTAACGACGTCAATGACCCTAAAACACGGGGTGTTATATATAACGTTCGTCTCCAGTGATAGCTAATCACCCGAACATGGCTGTCACACCCGAATAGATCTATTTTATAACATTCGCGCTTACCCTCCGAGTAATTAACAGTTCAATACGCTTAAACTAATCTGTAATCATTTAGGTAACAGTAAAGTAATGTCCTTGTTTTCAAAAATAAAATGTAACAAGCAATGTATTTCATTCCAAATGAAGTAATTGAGTACGTAGACCAGTTTGTAAAACGATTTGTAAATGCACATGTAGTAAATTCAAACCAATCATGTAAATGAATTTGGTAACAAGCATGTTCTTACACCAAAAGTTGTATAGTATATGTAAAATAAGTAAAACGTGGGGCTATAAACTCACCTCGAGTGTGAAAAACCAAGTATATCTAAAAATGCGTCACGTATGTGTCCGAATGCAATCTAACTAATTATAGGCCGTATGAGTACTAAGTACTTTGAATAACATATGCCGTATATAATTCTATATAGCTACATCAACATCTAATTGTAATTGTGAAATCATATTTATAAAGTTAAAACGTTTATAAATATCACTTTAGTAAAAATGGCGTAACTTTCTCGTTTTAAGCCCGTTTTGTACGTTCTTTACGCCCACGCTTTCTTATTAGAAAGATATATAAAAATATTACATTTTTGTATTTTGAGTACTCTGATGAACAGTACTTTTTACTGTTCATGCACTTTTATAAATGTATTTTTATAAACTTAGTTATCGTAAACTCGTAAACGTCGTATCTTATTCGTTTTAACTCTGATTTTAGTGATTCTTTCGAGCACGTCTTTGTAATTAAAAGTTTTATCTAACTAATGTATTTTCCAAAATAAAAATACCTGATGTGAACAGTAACTTTAATAAAATTATTTTTATAAAAGTATTTATTATCGTAGCCATGAAAAATCCATAACTCCTTCGTTATTGATCCAATAGTTATGATTCTTAATGTTTTGGAATCCTAAAAATATGTAATATCTGAGAAAAATAACCAATCATTTATATCAGAGGTGGTTAGTAATAAGTTTTTTTTAAATTTCATTTATAAAAGCGTTTATTATCGTATAACTTGCAAATGTCGGTTCTCCTTCGTTATAAATCAGATTTTTAAGTTATTTATATGGTTGGAATCCTCATGTCATGTAGTATTCTATAAATATATAAAATTAATTTGTAATTTCGAATTAAAATAGAAGGTTTTGCTCATTTTGTTAACATGTGATTAAAACTTGTTTTTATAACTTTTTGGCATGTGTAAATTATTAAAAGTCCTCTATTATGATCAATACACAATCTTGTGCATATTTATAGTCCTCTAATGTATAAGTCCAACAATATGTCCAAGAATCACAAAGAGAGGGTCTTAAGGAAGACTTGGTCATGGTCTTTGGTCAAGGAAACAAAGTATGGTAAGGTTTAATGATGTGGATATGGTTTACAAAGACCTAGTTGAAAGATTTATTTTATTTTTCTTGTATAAATTGCAACAAATTTGTCCCATGTATGATATATGTGATATATTTTTGTAACTTTTATGTATTGTGTATAAAAGTGGGTATTTGTTGAAGCGTAGAAAAGTTTTGGTGGTTCCAGGTATGCCTAAACGTACTTTATCACGAAACGTACATAATTTACGTAATCGATAAAAATAAAATAAACAACGACCATAATTATTCTCAAAATAATTATTTAATACTTGATTGATGTAAACATTTAATCGTTTGACGCCCGTTTACATTGAACGCTAATTTTTAACGTACGCGATTTAACTTAACGTTTACAATTAAAAACAAACGCGTACAATACAAAAGGTACATAGCGGATTTATTAACGACGTCAATAACCCTAAAACACGGGGTGTTATATTCAAATTGTTGTACAAATCGTCCATGCTTAACTCATCTAGATCAAATTTGTTACGCATGATCAAGGCAATATTGTTCCATGCTTATGGTAGACTTCTTAGCAACTTCAGATTTGCATCTTCCTGTGAGATAACTGCACCATGAATTTCTAATTGGCTAATGAGTTTCTAAAACCTATCATAGGTTTTATCCAGTCCTTTAGATCTTGATGCAGTAAAATTCTCATATTGCTGCTTCAGAATAGTTTTCTGCATTTTCTTTGATTCTTTGTTGCCTCCAAACCTGGTCTTAATTTCTTCCCATAAGGTCTTTGCATCCTTGATTCCATGAAACTTCAATAGGTGCTCATCAGGAATGGCTAACAACATAGTGCTTTTTGCTTTCAATTCATTCTTTCTTGCCAGCTTTTGTTCTGTAGTTTTAGGAGGAATGAGACCTTCGATACTAGCTGATGCAACAGCTGGTGCATCACCATTCATAATAACCTCCCAAAGAGCATAATCAGTGTGAGTAAGATATTGCTCCATTCTCATGCTCCAGAGATCATAGTCTTCTGTTTTGAGTATAGGAAGTTTTAGTGCAGAAACTATTTAGGTAGATTCTGACTGTGATTCCATCTTCTCTTTGATTATGATATCTTGTATAGATATGGTGTTCTTCTTATTCAGAGTTTCTCAACAAGCTCTGATACCACTTGTTGATCCCTTCTTGACAGATCTTACTTAGCTTGTTAAAGCTTAGTTATATTGGATATATCCAAGACAACTATAGTATAAACTAAGATTGAGAATATCACAAACTATGCGGAATCTAGTTTGTAATACTAAGAAGAACAATGAAACAGTGAAAACAAGATCTTTACAAAACTTTCAATATATTAAATACTATTTTGAGTTACAAAATAGCTATGAATACTAACTATGATTGATATGCAAACTATGAATTCTAATATAAAAAACTAATATCTAGATCAATGTCGTAGGGTTCCTTTTATACACTAAGGAAACCCTAATGGGCTTACAAAACGCATCAAGTGATCATGCATATCTATTCCTAATATAACTTATGCATATCACTTTAGCAGTACTAACTATATAACAAACAGTACTAACTAACATTACTAATAAACTGGCAGTACTAACAATTTGTACTGGCAGTACTAACTAAGCTTGACAGTACTAAGTCTTCTCTTGGCAGTACTAAGTTGAATCAGTAGTACAAAGTTGTAGAAGCCTTTAATTCCCAACATCGTCTGAGCAATCTTGCATTGTAAGGAACCACGTAACCGTTATGCAAATATGTTCCGCTTTTGGTTATAGTATTTCCATCATTTCTTCGCTTATAAATTGCATAACCTTTGTCATCAATTACTGTTGTTTCATTGAATTGTTTTGGGAATTTTTTGGTGCATTTGAAATTAACAGTGCAAGGACAGCTTGGATTATCCGCACCGCAGGGGCCATGCATCATGTGGTCTGTGACAATTTGATACAATTTAGGATCGTCGTTCTTGTTTGGCATTTTAGCTGATATGTACTTATCTATCTTTGCAGTCGTAGTTATCTTATCTTCAGGCTTAAGCCATAGTAGTATGTGGCAATGTGTGAGTCCTCTTTTTTGAAACTCGATTGTGTAAACCGCTGAAAAATAAAAAATGGATAGTGTTAATCTGGCTAAAAGTATGACAACTTAACAATATATTATTAAAGGAAAATAGCTAAAATTATGTACGAAAATTACCTCCTTTAACACGCCCAAATATATGTCATTCCTTTAAATCCTTCATAAGGCTATCAAGCTTCATTTTAAACACTCATGTAATTACATCTGGTCGGTCTTCAAATTTCAAATTCTGCTCAGCCACAAAGCGTGATATTTCTGGCCAATTTGGGTTACATGTGAATGTTATAAATAAGTTCGGATAACCATAAAATTTGCAAATTGTCATTGCGTCTAAATAGTTTTGTATCATATACCTTGGGCTTCCGGTAAATGATGACGACAGAACCACTTTTTTACTACGTAATTAGACTCCTGATTTTGGATCCTCTGCTAATTTTGCTAGCTTGGAATAAGTTTCACTTCTAAGGTCCTTTTGTTGCTTACGATTAAATGACATTCGTTCAGCTTCAATCATTGTGTACCCGTCTACTAGGAATTGCTGAAACAACCTTCTTTCATTTAGCATCATTAAGAATTCATTTTCCCTTTCTTGTACACGGTATGAAAACCACTCTTTCATTGTAACGCGTGTTCCTTTATTTTTTTCATCATAATTTGTAACTCCATCATAGAATATATCTGTACAGTATCCGTCTTTGGCATATGGGAAAAACAGAGGATATTGTATTGCCAAATATTGAGGGTGCAATTCACTTATTCTCTTAAGGTCGCTATCTTGTTGGAGGAGAATTATATCTCTCTTATTTTTGGTGTTGTCTAAATCTCCTACAATTAAAGGTGCCACCTCAGATGTAGTAGGTAGATTATATTGTCGTTCATCTTGGTTCCTTGTACCAATAAGCCTAAGCTTCAGTCTTTGATCATTTGATGACTTTATTCGCTCACCAACCATGCGAAATTTCTAAACCAATAGATTAATTGAATCAAGCATGTCTCGTATTTCAATTGCGAGTTGGTGGTCTAATTTTTTATCCTTTGAAGATGTACATGATTCCTTGCTGTATGAAAAAGTTATAATATTTGGGAATTAAACTGGGAACTGTTGATTATAAATTTTAGCAGCTAATGTAAATAAACATAAAATATTTGTATATATAATTGTACCTAACAGCTTTTATTATGTTTGTAATTTCGTTTTTCGTATCAAAGATATAAAGCTGTGCAAACTTTAGTGTCTTATCGGTTTCGGGCAACAAAGAGCCTACTCTATGGTAATTCTCAACGTGAATGCAATAGCAAAATGGACCACGCCCATAGTTAACTGTATTGTCTACTTTCCCACCTATGGAAGTGAAGGCAAACATTGAATTATAACGCATGATATTGTCTATGAACATCGCGCTCTTGTTGTGTTCATTTGTAATAAGGTCTTTCAATAATTTTGGTGGTTCCTTCAATTCAGTACCTAGCTTCACCTTACCTCGACTACAGCAAATTGAATATGACTGGTCCAATGCATTGGTTGCTCTTCTAAGAGTCTCGGCATGCCATAGCAGTGCACCACAAGATTCGCATGGAAATGTTGGATCTCCATGATTAAGGTAATCTGATGTATTACAATTGATGTATTAGCTATCAATTCAAACATTAACAAAATTGAAGTTTTAGAAATTTCTAATCTTTCGATTTGCTTATGTGTTAGTGTCATTTACCTTTTGAAATACCAACAAATCCATGTCTTTAAACATTTTTTGCACCTTTACGCTGAGGCTGTGTGGAGTTCATCTTTCGTAAAGACTGCCTTGTTACCATTTTTCCTTTAAGGTTCTGCATGTCAGATTCAACTAAAGTAGAATTTCCACGGTATAGTGTATCTTTTCTCGAAGTTGTTGCACCTGCGACATGGCGTGAGTTGTTTAGTTGTTGTATCAAATTGTAGTAATATGTTTTTAAAGTTTGAATTTGTCAAACACATTAAAATTAGTATAAATAATGTTTAAACTACCTTTCAAATATATTTTATGTGTTATGTTTATAATCAGAATATATACTAAATATTATTTATATTAAATACATGACTTACCTGTTGAGATTTCATATTTTCGTGGTCGTCCGCGAGCTCTAGGTGTAGAATCAACAGATTATCCAGCATTACATGTTGGAAGTTCACCAATCCTTGGTCGTCCCCTTGGTTTTTTACTTGGTTGTATTGCATTTGTGTCTTTTTGCAAGTTGTTTTTGGTATTATTCACTTGTCTAAGAGGTCTTACGGCTTGTTTTTTGTTATTTAGTATCTCGTTTCGCATATCTGGATATGAATTAAGCAAACATTCATAGGTTAGTCTAAATAAGTAAACAAATATAGGGTATTAGAAAAGCATGAGTTGTATATTTTCCATTTTTTTCGCAAATCCAACCTTGTGTCATTGGTTGTCTTGTAACTGGTCTGCTAGTGTTTCTTATTGATAAATCAACTAACGGTTTTGCATTGGTTGGTATCATATCAGGAATTGCATTAGCTTTCCTTTTGTTTGTATTTTTATGTGTACCATCTGTAAATGTCAAAAAAGTATCATTGTCAAACACATTAAAATTAGTATAAATAATGTTTAAACTACCTTTCAAATATATTTTATGTGTCATGTTTATAATCAGTATATCCCTATATGTGTTTCGACTCTTAATCTATGCTTATAATAGTACATGAAATTGCATTAATATACTAATATATGTTAGTTGCTGGTACAAAAGAGGAAATTTACAGATATGCAATTGACTACTAAGTTGGGAATACAACAACTTACCTTTTGCTTCTGCCATGGTAACATTTGAGGTTATATTAGTATGGTTGAGATGTTTATTATATTTCATGAAGATGAGATTGAATTCAGTTGTTTTATTATTTGGTGTTTTTTTAATGTTGTTTGTAGAATCAAACGTGAAATATATATCTTTAAAATTCAATGTATATCTAAATATAAAAAGTTATGATTACAACATTAAATAAGTGATAATTAGTAAAATAATTTAGTACCCATCTTATTTTTTGGTAAATATCTTATTAACTAAATATAATTTTATTTAAATTAAAATAGATATATATTTTTCATTCTAAATTCTAGATATGAACAAATGTCATAAATTTGTTTTTGTCTTGTTTTATGTTTTGATCATGGATTAGTAACATTTACATATGTCGGGCATTAGATAACACATTAATTATAAGTTCCTTCAAGCATTATCGAAACCGAGTAAACTGAATTATTTAAGTATAAGCTTAAGGTGGTTATGATCTTATTCTATCTGAATCACTTTTTGAATATCCTTTACTGATTTGTGTTAAGCAGGTTCACTGCGTATCTCTGTATATACTTCGAGAGTGCATTTAATAGGATGTAAATGAGTGGGTTGGGCAGTTTGATTGTTTGAGTAACTTAGGGTGCATGTCAAGGGTGGTTGGGTTGGGTACTTGCATTAATCAAATATTTTATGGCTTTAAAAATATGCTTACTGATAAATCTTTAGTGTTAATTTGATTACAAAGTTTGTATTTTCCATTTGGCCTATTTTATTTTAAGTTCTTTTTTATTTATACCCATTTGACGTTGGAGTTCAATCATAACCAGATTGGGCCTCTTCTTAAGTTAACGGTTCATAATTGGTAGAAGCATTGAAGGGGTTGAAGATAATTGATTTGTATCCATCTGATATCCATTTGCTTGTATGTTTTGTGTATGACAAACTAACATGAACATATGTCAGCTATTATATAACACATCACATGAAGGAGTATCTGTCACCAGTTTGTTTAACATTTAGACTTTGTGATTGATTGAACCAATCTAAAATAATATACTGCAGTAAGAAACATAAATTGCATTATAAATTCATTAAAATTGTGTTTCTTTAAAACAAATACCACCTTTATGATTATAACATTGACACACACTTCCTAAACATAGAACTTATCCTATGACCTAACCTAATATAATAACCAAACCTGACCTAAAATGTTGATTAAACTAAAACTTGTTCTGAGAAGCTAAAAGTAACTGCATTCGAGGCTTAAATATTGTCATTAGTGTTTTCATCTGAATCATAATAATCTGTAGAATCATCATTGATGAAACTATCTGCCTCATCTCCATCAGATACAGATCTCACACTGTACATGTCTGAGTCATATAAATCTACTCCAGTTTGATCAGCTAATTAATCCCAACTAGCAAATTCTGTAGTTGCTTTTGTAAGTGTTTCTGCTTTAGAATCAGCATCATCATTAGCTTCCTCATCAAATAGACTGACAAAGTCTTCATTAAAATTTTCATATTCATTGAACTTATCATCCGTTGGTTCATCAATTAGATTCTTAGTAGTTGATTTTGAAACTGAACATAGCTCTTTCTTTTGATTATTATTAAACCCAATTGGGTTTCCAGCATTGGTTTCCTACAAAAATATACAAAGATGTATTATTAACATGATTGTTTTTTTAATTTTTTTTTTTTTTAAATGTTAGAAAGAAGAATTAGGGTTTTACCAAATCTTTAATGTTCTGAAATTCTTTTCCAGTTAGTTTCTTATTAGTAATTGCTGACACCTTCTTATTGTCCAAAAAAGACATGTAAACATCATTGTTGTTGCCAATTCTACCCTTCTTTAAGAGTGTCTTATGTTGTTTGGCCTTGGTTTCAACCTGTAAGTTAAAAAATATGTAATATGTGGAGATCATGATAAGTTGTTAATAAATATGGAGTATAATTGTTACCAGTTCATCATCGTCATCGTCTAACGGTGCTTATTTCATTCTTTGCTTGGTTGTTTCAGTCGGCCGAATTTGTTTTTTTCACCCTAAAAATATATGCTTGAAACTTTTGTAAGTAACGTACCACAATAGTTTCAATTATGTTTTTCTGTATATCATATTAATTTGTAATTATTAATACCATTCACCAAACTATGTTACTAACCTGAACATAATTCTTCTTCACAATGAGACCATTCTTTACAAGTCTGTGATGTTTTATTGTCACGGGTGCATCCGGAATGTTATAAAACATATGTAAAATAACAGGTATTACATTAATTGAATGTAAAGTAAAATAAAATATGTAGTTTAAGGATTACCGAATCATCATTTGATAGCACTATCACGGGGATTTCTTTCATTGTTTGAGATGTGGTTTCTTTTGAATCACTTGAACTTGGTATTTAGTCGACCTAATTTTGTGATGAAGAATATGGCGTCTGTATGTATTTATACATATAACTTATGTTCTCCAAGATTTGCATTGTTTTTTTAAGATAAGAGGTCATACATGATTATCTTGATCTTTTAGATGATTTTATAAATTATCTTTGTACTTTTTGTGTTTAAAAAATTAAAATATCTAGGAGGTATATATTTTAATGCTTATCTTTTATTTTATAAAACATATCCGATTTTCCACACAGACATGTTTTTTTATCTTTATAAAACACAACGGTGGAAATAGTGGAAGCCTAAACAACTATTGTAGTATATCATAAACAATTAATCCTAACTGAACTATAAGTGTTGGACCCGAAGAGCTAGGAGCATCTTTGCTTAAGACTACCAAAAGGAGCTAGGCGAGTCGAGTGAAACTGTTACTTATGAATGGGTCGATTTGTGTTTGCGTTTTATCTAAAATAAACCAATTTTTGTATACAGATAGCTATAACATGAAATGTCGCACTGCCTCAAAGTTGCGAGAATACATGTTGTATAAATTTTGACACATAATAAGCTAAGTAGTTTAACTGAAAGAAGTAAGGAGGTTTTGTGTATCTAAAATACATGTTGTACGAATTTAGACCCATTCAACCCATTTACTTCAAGTTGTTTATTGTTTTCGTTTTTGATTTTGCTTGGTTTTGTTATGGTCAAAACTGATAAAAATACACTAAACTATGTAAATTGTTTTTAAACGGTTAACCAAAAACTTGATTATGCTTATGTGCATTTGAAAAATCATGTTATCGGGTGAAAACTTAGCATATTGACAAGTCGCAGGAGCAATGAGAGCCAGGCAGACCTGATGAGAAGTGCAAGACATACACATCATATAAATGACTTTCCCAAGGGACGCATGTGTCTCTATTACTATGAAGTAGTTAATGGCGAGGTTACCATTATCCTTTTTGTAGTGATGAATCATGTATGCTATTTTTTCGGTTACGATTCTCGAGGGTGCCATATTTCAATAATTTTTTGCAATTCTAGTAATATAATTTCCAAACTATTAATATATTGAAATGCTGCCAAACATGTCTCTATATGATTAGTGACAATCCTTAACGTTAACCAGATAGGATATTGGGATCACGGTACATCCAACTTCAGATGTGTGAATGTTATCGAATAAGGAAAATTTCAGTATTTTTGCTAAAATAAGCAAATATCTGACAGCTGAGAAATAAGGTGTAAACAGTATATTAGTAGGCAAGTAAGAACGTATTGATCTCGAAGATTTGAACTGGCATATCTGTAAAGTTAACAGGATTGAGATATAGTGACTAAAATTTGAAAAATAATGAGATATATATAGGGGTTATGAAAGAGGGCCAAGCCACACTAATAAAGTAGTCTTAAACGGTTGTTTACAGGTCTAAAATGGTGAGTATACGAAAAATTATAAAAACCATACATTATATAGACCTCAGATTCCACATTCCCTTGTTGTCCAAGGAATCCTTTACTATTATAGCACAAAGTACTTTCATTTGCGTATGAATAGCGGACATAAAATCAAGTCAATGACAATTTCAATGATTTTTGCAATGCACCTTTTCGTTTGTTGAATCACAAAATCTCTTCAAGAACTGCATGCCACAAAAAATGATCTACTACCTCAAATCTTTATCTTTGGCAAGAAACTGAAATTCTCAACCTTTAATTTACTTGAATATGGAGAGTCATGTACACGAACATAGGACACAAAACGATAACAAATACCATTCTCTGCAACCGGTGAAGATGAGTACCAAGGACGAAATATGCATTCATTAACGCAACAATAAAGTTTACAACCATATTCAAAATTGGTGATGTTTACAACAAAAGAACTTTTCCATGTTAAAACATTTTGTACAACGAATATATGCCAATAAACATAGGATGAACAAATCCTAAAAAACAAACACACATGTACAACATAAAAGTCGAACAAATCCTAAAAACAAACACACTTGTACAACATAAAAGTCATTAAGAAAACCACATTAAACAATCATATAATTGTTATTATTTAAAACCAAAATTCGTCTCCATGGTAAAACCCCTAAAAAGTTTTTTTAAAGAATTCAACTTATTCGATAATCAAACCAAAAGCACCTAAAGAAAGTAAATAAACATTATTTTTGCAAGACAACTTCAGATTAACCTAAAATGAACAATAAAAAACCATGAAGTTGGTATGATAGAAAATCAATCTTTCCGGTTCCATCTTCACTGAAACAATTCAATGAGTCTTTGAGATGTTACCCCCCCCCGGGGGGGGGGGGGGGGGGGGGGGGGTGGGGGCCCCACCATCTTTCTTCAGGTTTACTTTCTACGTCATCTAAGATTAATGATTAGTTTCCTCTCTTGAGCTTGAACACCCCACCCCCCCCAAACCCCCCCCCCGCCCCCCCCTTCCCCACCCCCCCCCCCCTACAAATGCTCTTATCGAAATCCCCTTGTCTTAAAAGTTGTATGCATATCTGAATCATGTTCATCATGTGAGTCCTGCATGATGGGCTTGTTTTTCTTAGTAGTCGATTGTGCCAACTCATCACTTGGTTCCTGATAATATCAAAGCCATTGTAGTTACATGTATTATACTCACTGATTTTGAGAAAAATTTACATAAAAATATCAAAAATGGCATACCTCATCATCTATTTCAGTATCTATGAAGTTATTCTTGAAGTGGTTGATTAGCTTCACATCTTCGGAGAATGAATCACAATGGTAAGTGTGATTATTCTTTGCCACATTGTATTCTGATGAGAATAACTTAAATAGACATTTCTTTCCTACTATATTATCCAACTCCTCAGGCCAATACTTATCTCAAGAACTGCGTGCCACAAAAAATGATCTACTACCTCAAATCTTCATGTTTATAAAAAATCATCTTTGGCAAGAAACTGAAATTCTCAACCTTTAATTTACTTGAATCTGGAGAGTCATGTACACGAACATAGGACACAAAACGATAACAAATACCATTCTCTACAACCGGTGAAGATGAGTACCAAGGACGAAATATGCATTCATCAACGCAACAATAAAGTTTACAACCATATTCAAATTTGGTGATGTTTTAGACAAAACAACTTTTCCATGTTAAAACATAAATCCTAAAAAACAAACACACATGTACAACATAAAAGTCGAACAAATTCTAAAAACAAACACACTTGTACAACATAAAAGTCATTAAGAAAACCACTTTAAACAATCATATAATTGTTATTATTTAAAACCAAAATTCGTCTCCATGGTAAAACCCCTAAAAAGTTTATTTAAAGAATTCAACTTATTCGATAATCAAACCAAAAGCACCTAAAGAAAGTAAATAAATAGTATTTTTGCAAGACAACTTCAGATTAACTAAAATTAAACAGATAAAAACCATGGAGTTGTATGATAGAAATCAATCTTCCAGTTCCATCTTCACTGCAACCAATTCATGGGTCTTTAAGATGTTACCTTCTTCTTTGGGTTCACTTTCAACGTCATCAAGATCAATGATTAGTTTCCTTTTCTTTGACCTTGAACCCTCTACACTGCTTGTCGAATCCCTTTTCTTAAAAGCTGTATGCATATCTAAATCATGTTCATCACTTGAGTCCTGAATGATGGGTTTGTTTTTCTTAGTAGTCGATTGTGCCAACTCATCACTTGGTTCCTGATAATATCAAAACCGTTGTAGTTACATATATTGCACTCGCTGATTTTGAGAAAAATTTACATAAAAAAATCAAAAATGGCATACCTCATCATCTGTTTCAGTATCTATGAAGTTATTCTTGAAGTGGTTAATTAGCTCCACATCTTCGGAGAATGAATCACAACGGTAAGTGTGATTATTCTTTGCCACATTGTATTCTGAATAGAATAACTTAAACAGACATTTCTTTCCTACTATATTATCCAACTCCTCAGGCCAATACTCATCTGGGGCCATGTTATATTTCTCAATCAATTCCCACGTGGTATATCCAGAAAGTTTGACAAAATTGTTGTTGAAAAACAGCAAAGGTGCAGAACCAGAATTGTCAATGACACTAACAATAACCTTAAACCTAAATCATATAAAAGTAATAATATGTCACATACTTAATAAAAGTAAAAACCAATTTTATTAAACATCTAACATTATAACAAAATGGGATGGTTGCCTAGATGTGGGTTGTACATTTCTATGCTCTTCATACACATAAACTAGCGGACGATTTTGGCGGGGGAGAATATCCACTTTTTTGTTGCAGCTTTTGCAAGCAGTGTACGCCCAACCATGTTTGCATATGGATCCCACATGCTCGCCCATGTGTCCCAAAAATTCAAGTCTAGACGGTTACCACTATAACATATATGAATGCGTTATTAGGTTTCAAAATTACATATATTAAATAATAGATGCTTGGTTGTATTTATACTTACTCAGCATCCTCTAGAACGATTGTCATGTGTATTTTTTACCAACAGCAAACATAATTGGGACAATGTCACCGATACCAACAACTAAACCAATCATATTTGTTAACAAAATGTTGTTAGTACACAGTTTTGATAATTTAGTAAATCATTTGTAGCTATATAAAAAAGTAAAAGTACAAACTAGATTTAGATACATACCCACAACATCATTTTCATAGTATTGGTGATGTTCAGGATCCAACAAATGGTTAAATGGCTCAAAGATGAACCCGTTAGTATTGTTGTCAAAAGGCTCAATACGGGTGATAGTGGCGCACTTGTAAAAGCTAATCTTGTATCTATAGGGTAACAGTAGAAGTCTTCTACTATTCTCAGCAATGCCAAAATTAGACAGAATGTAACATTGTCCTACCTCAAATAATGGTTCAAACCTAAACATAAACTCCTTTTTTATATAGACCTGTATTCTGGTGTTCTATATTTTTAAAAAAATATTAGTTAGTAACAATATTATACATGTAATGTAACATTAAACAAAAAGTGTTTCTAAGTACATGGGCATCTTGTAGCACGAGATCAAGACTGTAAGGATCATGAGCAGCATTCATCCTGTGTGAATGCCATATTGATATACATCTGCCTTGAATTGATATGTCATCTAACATAGGATCCACCTTGCTAATTGGTATTGTTTTTTTTTCCTTGCCATTACCTGATTTAAAATTAATAAATATGTAATCAGCAAACTTTTGTAAAACCTAAATAAACTTAAGTTGTAGCATAATATATCATAATATAAAGGAATAGACAAAACATTATAATCACAGTATCTTTCATCATGTTTATTAAGGTGTTTCTGGGTTTGTCACAATACATAACCATCAGTAATCCTTTATAATAATAACATAGTACATTTGACATTTCGTAAAAAATCATATAACCATGGATGTCTAAACATGTAAGAGTGCAGATAGAATAATTGGATATGGGTTCATCCAATACTATGCAGAACACATTCATCAGGTCATGCCCTGCAGAACTGGATATGGGCTTTTCTAGCTTTTTTGGCTTTTCAATACTATCTTTCAACACTATGGCATGCTAATACTTCTAAAAATTCAGATCATGGTTGCATATTTATTCAGATACCATGTAGAAACACTAAAAGACCAATGTTATTTCTTCACAAAAATCATCATAACTTCACGCAAGCTCCCTGAACAACAATATATGAACGATCAACAAAACATTTAAAATCAAATATACCACGGAAGCCTAAACAACAATAACTGAACTATAAGCCTATCTAATCATAATAACATTTAGAATCAAATATGTTTAAACAATGAGTAATTATATGTTGACAGCAACATATTTAAGTTGAGGATATTTCATCAACATTCAGATATGATCACAGACAAGTATATTATATGTTGTTATGCAAATAACCTCAATGAATGCTAAATAAAACGATCAAAACACTATTAATCTAGGCATGCACGTTTCCTAACTTATTGACCTATATATGATGCCTCACTCCTGGTAACTAATTTTTATATCCAGTTATGTTTTTTCAAACTAAAACCATATTAAACCAAAGCGCAACAAGCACCATAATTAAAATCGCTAAAAAACAATTGAACTATAAAAGCGTAGAATTACAATCTTAAAAAACTATGGTCATTGTCAACATCCTGATAAAGTGCCACAATGAGCTATACCAATATTAAAATAGCCAATCTTAGACTTGCTCGAGTCTTTACTCAGCCAATTAAGAAGTATACTCATGAGGTATATTCCTACTGTGACAATATTTGCTTTGACGAATTAGATACATTAAATCAGGCCCTATATTTAAAAGCATGTTTTCCTTCAAAATCACATAACCACGGAAGCCTAAACAACAATAACTCAACTATAAGCCTAACTAATCTAAATAACATTTAAAATCAAAGATGCTTAAACAATGACACAAACAAATCATTGGTAATAAAATAGAGATTCAACATAATGAACAAACACTATAAACATAATTAACAACAGTATACCCTTTTTGACAAAACAGGATATAAAAACATTAATAACAAAAAAAACATGATAATCAAAACAAACCTCCTGATCCACCAGCAGAACCCATACTCTTTGAACCTACATGACCTCTAGAACTTCCAAAACCTCCAACAGTAGCATTCTTTTTGTAACTATTGCTTGACAAACCATGTGAACCTCCATAACTTCCAGAACCTCCACCACCTACATTAGTATTTTTTTTGGAAACATTACTTGACAAAGCTGGGGAACCGCCATAACTTCTGGAACCTCCAACACCGCCTTTTTCTTGTAATTGTTGCTTGACAAAGTTGGTGACTTTTGGTAACCCATGGTGGTGCTTTTTTGGATGAGTACCTATTCATGATTTCTTTTAATTAGGATTTAATTCAGATTGTAGAATGTTATGACGAAGATGAGTTTAGGAAGAAAGGGGCGTATGTATTTATAGATAAAAAATTAGGTTCTAAGTTAGCCTGGGGGTTTGTAGATATACTCTAAATTGTGGTTTGTTTGCTTTATCTTCAATAGCTAATAAAATATAGGATTCACGATTAAGAGTTTGAATGGAAGATAGATATGAATATTAAGTATATCAGAGTTCATTATTTTGGATTTTGATCAGAAGAACAACAAAAAAAGGATATACAATGTAGGATTCAAGGTTTTGAGTTTCATTGGAAGATGAATATGGAATATTTGTTGGATAAACATTAGAAGAACAACAAAAAAAGGATATACAATGTAGGATTCAAGGTTTTGAGTTTCATTGGAAGATGAATATGGAATATTTGTTGGATAAACATTGGAAGAACAACAAAAAAAGGATATACAATGTTGGATAAACATTAGAGTATATCAAGTTGATTTTGGGTGTCTGCGTAATTATTTAGGATGAAGGAAACTTAGACATTATGGGTTTGTAGTTTGAAGACGAATATCAATATTGTTTTGGAAAAGTATGACACAAATAGTAGCTTGGCCGAGTTGGTTAATTGCATCCAATACTAACTAAACGACCCAGGTTTAAGCCTTGCAAGGGTTAATATTTTTTACAAATTTCCAAAAATACTTGTCAATGGTGTGCCATGTCATCATTTAGGTGGCGTTCAGTTACTAAATCATAGTTGAGGTGGCGTCCAGTCACTAATTCATTATTTACACACTCATAATTAGCCCCATATATATGTTATATATATATATATATATATATATATATATATATATATATTTTATTTATTTCTATTTATATATATATATATATATATATTACCTACTCGTGTGTGTGCATATATGGGTTCAAAAGTCTCTTAAAGTAGCGCAATGAGTAGCACTCCTTTGACGGTCTAACCTAAGTTAGAATCCTCTTTGGTATACAAGTTTAGACTTAGTACTTCCTAAAGTCTACTTTTGTTTTCACTATGAAACAAATAATCTTGTGAAACTAAAACCACAGTCTAACGACACTAATTTTTATGATTACTTTAGAAGACGTCATTGAGAAGCAATTGCAGTAACATACTGAATACATGTTCTAATAACTAAATGAGGTTGAAAGTACCAAACCTAGAGCTTGAAGGAATTCCTTAGCGCATGAATTTTCCCCCCTATACAATGAATTCACATCTGAGACGTCACATAAGTCCTTAAGAATTGCCATAACAAGGTACAATAGGCTTGGGGATTCGTTATTCAATACTATACCTAAGGCATCGACTGACTAATCTTAAGTTACATGACACATCTAAAGTCTTCTGATCTGAGGCCACATGCCATTAAACACTATTTGAAGCCGAAGCAACTAATGTCACGGGCCTTATCGATGTATAGGCAGTATTCTAGAAAGCATAGTAGCTTCAGTCAAATGACTTTCTACATCTTATTTATATAAGTGAGATAAAGCAGATGATGCATAAGGGGATCATGTGATATAATACAATACAGTAACTTTTTAGTTAGGTAAATGTATGTCATTAATAATAAAAATTTGATACTCAAAGAAGACATGAAAGTAAGTTGTAAGTTGAGAGAAAGCTGATTGATGGACACAATTGCTATTGGATGGTTCTGACTTAATCCATGGTGAATGCTTTAGTCCCTAGGTGGAAATTAAAATGGTATAATTAATTGAACTGTTAGAAGGATCAAGTATGCTCAACAATTAGGGGCCCTGAGCAAGGTCTTTTAGAATATTGCACATTTGCACACATAAAGGGACCTTAGGTGTGAAAATGATTTATTTATACAGAATGTATAGATATAGGGTTTGACTAGTCAAATGATAATTTTTTCTTGGTGAACACTAAAAGAACATGACAATGTTTCTACCGTAAGTGTGAATTATACCTATATTCATGACCTGCCAGATTTTAGTTTTTCATTTACAAGAATTTAGAGCCTAATCTGTTTATTCTGAGATAGTCAAAAGATGATGTATTGTTTTAGTTTTGTCACTTAAAACTTGGGTTCTTATAGATTAGGATACCATGATTAGAAGAATGACAAAGTTTATATATATTTTGTTGCAGATGCGGATGATCCACTAAAGACAACTGATCAAACTCGTCGGCTTGGCTTGATAGTACAATTTCTTACTCTCGGTTAGATATTCTCTTAGTCAAACATATAAATGTTGATTGAATTGGTTAACTCTCCACCAATTTTTATGGTACTCATACGGTATAAGTCTGATATAGATCACCCACATATATTTTTTGATGCATCATTACATTCACTAAGTTCTTGCTGAAGAGTTTAATCACGTGAATGTTGCATGTGAGACCTATTATATGGGTTTGGATTATACACTGGAGAACTTTGCAAAACTATATCTTGCTTTTGATAACATCTCCCGTCTGAACCTTTTTGATGAGGTGTCATTTTATACACTTTTTTGGGGTCGTTTAACCCCCTAAATCATGCATTTATGCCCAAAATAAGTACTTAATCGTTCCTTTTTAGGTATTCAGCATTTGGAAGGCATTTGGAGGAAATACACGTGACTTGGGATCATTTAGAGAAGAAACGGACAAGGCTACGGACCTACACCAACATTGCTCAAGAATTTCACCTTAGAAGCTGGAGACGACGTCACAGATTACACGTGACACCGTCACAAATCCTACCACGACGGCTTCACAAGATATCGCGACGGCGTCAGCCCGCACGATCCAGCCCATTATCTTGAATATTCTTGTCACAACGGACTCACGATTAAAACGTGACGTCGTCACAGCGATTTTCCTATAAATACAAATCTGATTTTAGGGTTTTAAGTGTGTAACTTTAGAGTAAAAAAAGGGACGAACCCTAGTTCGTTTAGCAGCTGTTAGGGACGATTTTAGGGCCTCAAAACCCTATTGTACTTCCTTCAATTCATGTTTTAATCAAGTAAGATTATCTTAATCATTCAATATGTCTATGTGTTGTTTGATTCATTATTGTTCTTGCTTTACTTATAACAAGCTTGGCTAAACCTTCAATTGTATTTATTTATGATTATATGAAACCTAGAATGTAGATCTTATTGGTGTTGCTTCTTGTGATGAATATGCATGTTAGGTCTTAGAAAACCAGCTTTTGTCTGTATCGTTATTTATATGTCTAAGAAAACATGATTGTGTAGAAAGGATACCATCGGGTAACAGTCTTCATACTGCCTTGCCCCTTATATGGTTGATCCACTCTTAATATATTTCAAATGCATTTAATATACTCTTAGGGGCCTTGTAATAGTCTTTATACTACCTTACTTGTGCGTTGCCTTAATGGAATATTAAATAAACGGCGGGTTCGTGTAATTCGTTCATGACTTAGGAAATAATTACATAGATCATCACAAGTGTGACAAAGCAACAACACTAGGAGAAGCAATCTAGGGAGTAATACATGATTAAATAAACACAGTCTTTTATTATATTGTTATCACCAATAGCTTAGTTAATATTTAGTTTAATAGCTAAAACCAACCACCTCTCCAATATATGATTTTACCTACTTTCATAAAATATAAAAACACAAAAAGAATCTTCCCTCAACCTTTAGAATTCTGTTAGACTGTGATCAAGCCTTCCTAACCTATTCCCCTAGAGAACGATAACAACCCCCGAGTCTTGCCTATACTACTACTACAACGGTTAGGTACTCTGCCTAGGGAGTTGTAAAACTTCGTGTAGAAGTCTTACGACGACCGCATCAAGTTTTTGGCGCCGCTGCCAGGGAATAGTTAGGTATTGATCATAGTTTATCTTAGTTTTACTTGCTTGAATCCTTTCAAGTAAGATTTAATTTCCGCATATTAGCTTTCTCGTAGTCTATCTTTTCTTTGTGTTAATTGTTTTGTAACCCATTCTCGCCAACCACCATCGGAGACGAGAATCCTATCCGCACTCTTGGAGACTACTCCAAACCTAGCCACGAGGGCTACAGGAATACCTTCGAGCTCCCCATAGGAAACAACGTGGTACCTCTTCGATCTGACACCATCCAGTTGGTGCAAAATGGATGCTCATTCCATGGACTTCGGTCCGAGGATCCTAACCAACACCTCAAGGATTTCCTTAAACTTGTGGACTCACTTGACCTTGACAGTGAAAATAGGGAAAGAACGCGCTTGCGTTTATTTTAATTTTCCCTTCGCCATCAAGGTAGCAATTGGCTTGAACGTCTTCTAGCAGGATCCATCACCACATGGGATTATCTTACTACCCGATTCCTTGATTAATTCTTTCCACCGGGAAGGACCGCAAAACTCCGCAATGATATCCTAATGTTCCAATAACATCATGGATAATCTCTATCCAAAGCATGGACTCGTTTTAAGGACTTACTACAAAAAGTCCCTCATCATGGCATAGACCTTTGGCTCTAAGTCCAAATTTTTTATGACCATGTCAATCCCGTCACAAGACGAACCATTGACTAATCGGCCGGTGGTAAGCTTCGTGACCATAACGCCGAAGAATCTTGGGCATTATTAGAGGACTTCGCCCTATATGACAACAAAAGTTGGAATGACCCAAGGGATTTCGCTATGTCGGTCAAGGCAATCGCTTTGCCTCAATATGTCCCGAGTACATCCGACCGCCATCTAATCAAGCTCGAAACTTAAGTCCAACGCTTGATGGAAGCTCATCTTGCTCTGACACAACCTACCCAAGTAAAAACAATCACTACCTCATGTGAGATCTGTAGTTGCCCCCATGACACTCAGTATTGCATGGAAGACCTCGAACAAGCCTTTGTTGAATATGCGTCCTCGCGTACCAATGAAGCGGGAGGTAAGTGGTATACCTTCAAACCTGAGCAAAAAAATCTTGATGACACCTACAATCCATCATGGAGAAGTCACCTGAACCTTAGGTGGAGACAACCTCAAAACTCTCAAAATAAGTTTTCAAACCCACCTAACCGGTTCCAATCCAACGGTTTAAACCCAAACCGTTCTTTTAACAACAATCCTTGAAGCTTTAATAATCAATCAAACCTTGAAGGATTAGTGTCCAACTTCATGGCATCTCAAGACGCTAGACTATCCAAGTTTGAATCCGATTCCAAACAACAGCAAAGCGAGATGACCAACAAAATTGACACAGTGTTGAAGGCCATCACCGATTAAATAGTAGGCACACTACCTAGCGATACGGTTAAGAATCTGAAATTGAGTACTGCCCAAGTTTTTTCTGCTCGTTCTTACCCAACAATCGATCCCCAATGGTCATCTCACCCTTCTAACTCAATCAATGCTATCAAGGCACATTTCAAGGAGGCAAAAATTTCCTAAAAAAGCCTACAGCAACCTGAGATTGAAATCGAACCACAATAACCAGAAAAGCCTGAACCAACTCTTGAAGATGAATTCCAGGATTTGCATCTTAACCTACCGGTTCTTAAAGTCCTAGCTCACGCTCCAATCTATGATGCCATGTTAGATAAATATGTAGAAATCTTAGAACTAGGGTAAAACGAATCAGCATTTATCCAAGGAGAAATACCCGTGAAAATAGAAGACCCCGGACTATTTACTCTACCTTGTAGATTAGGGGACTCAAAAACTTTCAACACCTTGGCTGATCTAGGATCATGTGTGAACATAATCCCACTTTACCCTTTCAAAAAGGTTAACATCGGACTATTAGAAGAGACCGACCATATCTTTGGATTAGCTGACGGAACCAAATCCTACCCCGTTGGGATTGTTAAAGACGTAGAAGTCCATATAGGGAAACTAAAACTATTAAATGACTTCTACGTGATCGATATGAAAAAGGACCCCGAGACCCCTTTGCTAGTGGGAAGAGGATTCCTAACAACCATCAATGCAGTTATAGACTGTAAGACGGCCAAAATAGCGGTACGAGAAGGAATCACTATGTCGGTATTCAGAGTAAAAGGAGTAGACTTAGGCAAGGAGGAAGCACCTTATTGGACCACACTTGGAAAAAAGGAATCGTACAAACCACGACCTTACTCGAATGGAATAGGCGCCCGAACCCCTTATTACGATAGGAAGGACTTCTTAGACTGCCATTTACCCAGAGAATAGGAAATTGCTAGAAATGCCGAGCTTAATCCTTTTAAGGATACCTTGGTGTTTAGGAGGATGCTAGAATTCTTAGGAGCCATACCCATTAACCTTAAAAGTAATATGTGGGAATCAGAGAACCTAATTAAAAAACCAATTAACTGGGATAAACCACCCAAAAACGGAGATGGAGCATGGCACGCCAAGATTAGACTAATCGACCCAGACGGAGAGGAGTTCACCAAAACCCTACAGTCAATCCCCACCACTAGGAAGATCTCCGAAAAAGAAAGTCTAAGGGAAATCATTGACTTGGACCACTTCTACAACACGTAAAGACGTGTGACTTTGAGTCTAGCCACAAGACTCATAAAATAAAGAAAAGTGCTTTTTGGGAGGCAACCCAATATTTACTTTTCCCGCACATTAGGAGTGTCTTGTGTTTTATTCTTTTCATTTTATTCTATCAGGTTCAAACTCTATCTTGTAATCATGCTTTGTATTGTTCTTAACTTCGTCTTATTTGCAATCAAATGTATTTTGCAACAATAAGTGTAGGGAAATTTATCCGGTTTTTAAAACCAAGTTTAAACATGTTAAATAAATTGTTTAGATTAATTCGCGTCAGTTTCGAGTCATATGAGTAAATTGTCAATTCTCAGGTTTTATGCAGCTATTTATACAGAAACTAACTTATGGAATCAAGTGCAAGAATTTTTTCATCAAAAACAAAAATTTTGTTTTCACAAAACGTGGAGACGGCGTCACGATTTACACGCGGCGCCATCACCACGATACCTGTGACGGCGTCAGGATTTTCCTGACGGCGTCAAATGCCCTGGTCTAGAAAACTTAATGTTTTTAATTATTTTTGAAAATAAAACTCGCATAACATTTAAAATATGTAATCTTCTGTTATAAACCTGCAAAACCAATGAGTTTGACAATTTTCTCATCCTATCTTTACTGCTTTATCGAGTCAACCCTAATCTCATAATTATATATTTATAAATCGCACATTTTATGCTTGGTATAGTTGTATTTTTCTTTGATTAAAGGTTATATTTGATTAATAGAAGCTTGGAAGTTCTTAGGAAGTTTCATTGGATGATTCTTGGAGGACAATTTAACCAGTTATCGCATGTTTCTTCTCCATTATTAAGCAAACCAGGGGAGTACTAGTTTCTTTTACTTATTTTCTTTTCCCTTTAATTCGTTCTTACAAATACTTTTATAGAATATTGGGGACAATGTTCAACTTAAGTGTAGGGGGAAAATAAGCCTTAGAAACTATTCTTTCATTTGTCATTTGCTTTTTCCTTAAAATGATGGGTAATATATCGAAACATAACATAAGAGGTAATTTTTTCCCAAATTTAAAATTGTTTATGACATATACCGACGAAAATCGAGTATTAATAGCGTCTCATGGATAGGAATTTATATGACTAGCATAATAACCCTCATTAATATTTAGTTTAATAGCTAAAACCAACCAATCTCTTAAACATATGATTTACTGCTTTCATAAAATATAAAAACACAAAAAGAATCTTCTCTTAACCCTTAAAATTCTGTTAGACCGTGATCAAACCTTCCTAAAATATTCCCCTAGAGAACGATAACAACCCTCGAGTCTTTCCTATACCACACTACAACGGTTAGGTACACTACCTAGGGAGTTGTAAAACTTCTTGTAGAAGTCCCTTACGACAACAGCAACAAGTTTTTGGCGCCGTTGCCTGGGAATAGTTAGGTTTTGATCATAGTTTAACTTAGTTCTACTTGCTTAAATCCTTTCAAGTAAGATTTAATTCTGCTCAAATTAGCATTCTCTTTAGTCTAAATTCCTTTTTTGTGTTATATGTTTCGTAACCCATTCTCGTCAACCACCATGGGAGACGAGAATCCTATCCGCACTCTAGGAGACTACTCCAAACCTAGCCACGAGGGCTATAGAAATACCATTGAGCTCCTCGTAGGGAACAACGTGGTACATCTTCGATCCGACACCATCCGGTTGGTGCAAAATGGATGCTCATTCCATAGACTTCGATGCGAGGATCCAAACCAACACCTCAAGGATTTCCTAAAATTAGTGGACTCACTTGACCTTGATGGTGAAAATAGGGAAAGAACGCGCTTGCGTTTATTTTAATTTTCCCTTCAAAACTATCAAGCTAGCAATGTGCTTAAACGACTTCCCCCACAGGATCCATCACCACATGTGAGGATCTTACTACCCGATTCCTTACTCAATTCTTTCCACCGGGAAGGACCGCAAAACTCCACAATGATATCCTGATGTTCCAACAACATCATGGAGAATCTCTATCCAAAGCATGGACTCGTTTCAAGGACTTACTACAAAAAGTCCCTCATCATGGGCATTTACCTATTGTCTCAAGTCCAAAATTTTATGACCATGTCAATCCTGTCACAAGACGAACCATTGACCAATCGGCCGGTGGTAAGCTTCGTGACCGAAACGCCAAAGAATCTTAGGCATTATTAGAGGACCCTCCCCCTCTATGACAATGAAAGTTGGAATGACCCAATGGATTTTGCTAAGCCGGTCAAGGCAATCGCATTGCCTTAAGATGTCCTAAGTACATTCGACCGTCGTATAATCGAGCTCGAAAATCAAGTCCAAAGCTTGATGGAAGCTCATCTTGCTCCGACACAACCTACCCAAGTAAACAAAATCACTACCTCATGTGAGATCTAGAATGGTCCCCACGACATTCAGTATTGCATGAAAGATCCTGAACAAGCCTTTGTTGAATACGCATCCTCGCGTACTGATAAAGCGGGAGGTAAGTGGTATACTTTTAAGCCCGAGCAAAATAATCTTGGTGACACCTATAATCTATCATGAAGAAGTCACCCAAACCATAGGTGGAGACAACCCCAAAATTCTCAAAATAATTTTTCAAACCCACCTAACCGATTCCAACCTAACGGTTCAATCCCAAACTATTCCTTCAACAACCGTCCTCAAAAATTTAACAATCAATCAAATCTAGAACGATTGGTATCTGACTTTATGGCATCTCAAGACGCTAGATTGTCCAAGTTTAAAGTCGATTTCAAACAACAACAAAGTGAGATGACTAACAAAACTGACACAGTGTTGAAGGCCATCATCGATCGAATAACAGGCACACTACCCAATGATACGGTTAAGAACTCAAAACTGAGTACTTATCCTGTTTTGTTTGCTCTTCTTACCCAACTGAAGACCCGCAATGCTCAACTCAAACCCACGGTTCGATCAACGGAGAAAATGAGAAAATGAGAATAAGAAAGAAGATGACAACCCGGAAAATATCCACGTCCACCCTCCTACACCACCTGATCCATCCGTTACTTTCGTCACAAAAAAAGTCCTCAAATTAAATTCATTCTTCGAATCACTCGGATTAATTCCCTCATCATCCAACACTGAACTCATTTGCACTAGAGAGGAAGATGGCGACGTGATGTTTATTAAGATCATCCCGAAGGATGACAATTCCAGCGAAGAGGAACCCGAAGTAGGAGGGCAAGAAGTGGAGTATTTTGACATATTCCCGACTAGGAGTGAACTTGCATATCACAAGTACCTCATGTGTGGCCCAATCCCCTCAATATTTCTACAAAACCCTATCATTATGGAAGGACGCCCCTTGAACCTCAAGATACTATGCAACATTGGGCATGTGCATGTAGAAAAAGCCTACATTGACCTTAAATCCCCTCTATATATCATGGCCCGAATGATGTATAATTGGATCATGAGGAGAAAACTCGACCCTATGGAAAATACGAATGGAAGAGTTAGCAATTTCACAGGAAGGATTAAAGGAAGCATGTCCTTCCATAGAAACTTCACCTATATCGTGGACTTCATGATTATTAAGGACATTAGCTCAATTATAGACCCTAGGCTGTCACAAGTAGTGCTAGGGAAACCTTTTGTGTAAATATCCAACATGACTCATGACCTACCCGAAGGAGTAGTTAGGTTCACCAACAGAAACAATGAAGTTGTCTATAAGATGCCCCATAAGATAGAACAATACGACTCATTGTAGAACCTTGAAAAAGAGCACATAAAATCAGTCTACCTTAGGAACGAGGAGGACAAGAGAAGAGGAGTAGAGTATGTAATGAGCAAAATATTAGGATTTTACAAAGAATGCCTAGAACTCGGACCCAAGTACTTAACTAGAATGGATGATGAAGGAGAAGTCACGTAAGAATGTGTGACTTCGAGTCTAGCTACAAGACTCGTAAATAAAGAAAAGTGCATCTTGGGAGGCAACCCAATATTTACTTTTCCTACACATTAGGAGTGTCGTGTATTTTATTCTTTTCAATTTTTGTATCTTGGGGGGGGGTTTTTTTCAAAACTTTATCTTGTAATCATGCTTTGTTTTGTTTTTAATCTCGTTTTAATTTCAATCAAAGGTATTTTGCAAATAATAAGTGTAGTGAAATCTATCCGGTTTTTGAACCAAGTTCAAGCATGTTAAATACTTCATTTAGATTAAATCACGTAAGTTTCGAGTCATATGAGTAAATTGTCAAATCTCAGGTTTTATGCAGTTATTTGTACAGGAATAAACTTATGGAATCAAGTGCAGGAAGTTTTTTATCAAAACAAAAATTTCGTTTTCACATAACGTGGCGACGGCGTCACGATTTACACGCGACGCCGTCAGTACGACACCTGTGACGGGGTCCACAGATTTTTCCTGACGGCGTCAACATAGCATAAGAGGTAATTTTGACCCATATTTAAAATTTTTTATGACACATACCGACGAAAACCGAGTATTAATAGCGTCTCATGGACAGGATTTTATATTACTAGCATAAAAACCCTCAAATTCCACCCCCAAAATATGAGGTTCGCCCTTAGATATTATACCTTTTTAGCTTTTCGAGTAAGATAAGCAATCAAGTGTGCTATTCTGTCGTTTACGGATGTGTATTGAGTGGTTTTGTCGCCTTTTCTAGAACATTAGTATCAGTTACTTTGGGGTTATGAGAGTGTACCGGTAGCATATTAAATTCTAAAACTTGTTTTTGTGATGCATTCTGAGACCGCATAGTAAGTAATTAGGATTTCCTTGATAAGAGGCATTAGGATTAACCCATGTTTAAACCTTGAAAATGTTAGACGGTCCACCGATCATAAACTATCCCACACCCTTGCCATGGCACACTCCTTATAGTGTTCATGGATACCCCCTAGTACAACCCTCCGAGCCTATCTTTTTTCATGGTTCTCGTAATTTTCTGGTTAAGTCGGACTATTAATGAAGAGCATTGTCACCTTTATTACATTATTGTTTTAATCCAAGTTAATTATTTGAGTACACGGTTGCTAAATCCTTATCCTTGTAAACATTGTTTTGGGACGATTGGGATTCATGGTAGTATTTATTTCGCGGAAGAATAGAGAAGAAAAGTTAAGTCAATACCCCAATATATTTGTTAGATGATCTTCCATGTTATTTTGATCTACCTCAAATTGGGTCATTACTTAGATTGTAAATATCAAGCATGTAAAAGCTCAAGTGTAGGGGTACGTGTTATAAACCCCATGTTGTGATGTATTATGTTATTAAAAAAATTGAAAAGAAAAAGAAAGAGATTGATGTAGAGTTGTGTAGAGTTTGTATAGCTTCGTCTAGTCTATGGCTCAGCAACCAAACCAACCAGGGTAATCGAAGTAAATAATTAGCTAACCCTTCCCACTACAAAATCACGCCAAATCCACCTCAAATGTATCCCATCCGTTTCCGTTTCCATTATATGTTATCTTACACCTACACCCCACAACCCTTTAAAAAGACCTCTTAGATAGTAATGAATAATGCTTGCGCCTAGCGGTGGAGGTTTAATCCTTTACCAAGCCTATGGTAATTTATATGCTATGATAGGTAATGAGTGTTGATTTTCTGTTTCCCCTTTATGTTATAATTTATTATACACCCGAGAAAAAGAGGAGAAACCCTAACCAACTTATGTGAGGGTGCTAGATATATACTATTCTGTGCATTTATTACGAAGGTCTAGAAGGTTGTGTTGTAAAATACTTTTAAAGAGTATGTAAAATGACCATCCTATTTGTCTAATTTGTATAGGTAGAAAAGCCTATTTGCTTGAGGACAAGCAAATCTCTCAAGTGTAGAGGGTAATTTATGAGGTAATCATTTAAATACACTTTTTCGGGTCGTTTAACCTCCTAAAATCGTGTAATTTATGCCCAAAATAGGTACTTAACGTTCTTTTTAGGTATTCAGAATTTGGAAGGCATTTGAGGAATACACTTGACAAGGGCCACAATAGAGAAGAAACGGACAAGACTACGGACCTAAACCAACATCTCTCAAGAATTTCTACTCAAAAGCTAGAGACGGCGTCACAGATTACACGTAATGCCGTCACAACTCATCTCAAGACGGCGTTACAAGATCTCAAGACGGCATCAGAATGCATGACCCAACCCATTATCTAGAATATTCTATTCATGACGGCGTCACGATTAACACGCGACGCCGTCACAACGATTTTCCTATATATACAAATCCGTTTTTAGGGTTTTAAGTGTGTAACTTTAGAATAAAAGAAAGGGACGAACCCTAGTTCATTTAGCAGCTGTTAGGGACGATTTTAGGGCCTCAAAACCCTATTGTACTTCCTTCAATTCATGTTTTAATCAAGTAAGATTATCTTAATCATTCAATATGTCTATGTGTTTGTTTTATTCCTTGATCTTACTTATCTTTAACATGCTTGGCTAAACCTTCTATTATGTTTATTTATGATTGTATGAAACCTAGGATGTAGATCTTAGTGGTGTTGCTTCTTGTGATGAATATGCATGTTAGGTCTTAGAAAACCAGCTTTTGTCTGTATCGCTGTTGATATGTCTAGGAAAACATGATTGTGTAGAAAGGATACCATCGGGTAACAGTCTTCATACTACCTTGCCCCTTATATGGTTGATCCACTCTTAATATATTTCAATTGCATTTAATATACTCTTAGGGGCCTTGTAATAGTCTTCATACTACCTTACTTGTGCGTTGCCTTAACAAAATATTAAATAGACGGCGGGTTCGTGTAATTCGTTCATGACTTAGGAAATAATTACATAGATCATCATAAGTGTGACAAAGCAACAACACTAGGAGAAGCAATCTAGGGAGTAATACATGATTAAATAAACACAATCTTTTATTATATTGTTATCACCAGTAGCTTAGTTAATATTTAGTTTAATAGCTAAAACCAACCAATCTCTCAAACATATGATTTACTGCTTTCATAAAATATAAAAACACAAAAAGAATCTTCTCTCAACCCTTAGAATTATTTAGCGGGGCGCGGGTAGATAGAACCTTCCCAACCTATCCCCTAGAGAATGATAACAACCCCGAGTCTTTCCTATACTAAACACTACACGGTTATGTTACACTGCCAAGGAAGTGTAAAACTTCATTTAGAAGTCCATTGCGACAACCGTAACAGTGCCCTAATGTACTTCTGTCAAGCAGGACCGTAACATTTACATGCTACTTGTTTATGTGCCTCGTAACCAAAGAGGCTAAGCCAACCGGCGAAGCACAATAGAAGAAGGTTAAAAGGATCTTTCTACCGTATCTCTAGGGAACTGGTATGTGCTTAATTCCACATAACCTTTTAACCTTTAGAAAAACCCCGAGCTAAAATAACCAAAAAAACGGACTCAAAATGCCAAATATATGCTTGTTTTGCTAATTGTGTTGTGCAGGAAACGGATATCTCACAACGACAAAACCAAGCACAAAGCACAAAACCAGACACTGGGATGGAAAGTATTTGAAGACTAAGCCCAATCAAAGGTCAAGTCAACTCCGAGAAGAAAAAAGCAAAGAAAAATCTAACTTGAGGGTCAGAAAATGCCAACCCTAATTATATAATGAAGAAACAAAGACAGGGGCAGATTATTCCAATTTGGGAAACTTCATAATATAAACGAACGAAAGGGAAAAAGGAGAAGAAAAGAAGAAAGATGGTAGAGGGGCTTTTCTTGTACACAAAACCAAACATTCCCTTAATCATCTTCAACCTCTCTCTGTCAACAACCCTAACTGTGTATAAACCCATTTATCCCCAACTATCCGCCAATACCAAAACTAGCCAGCACCCTGTTATTGCTTCCCATACTTCTCCTGCAACATCACTCCCCAAACACCCTCCATATCATTTCATCCACCCTACTTTCCCCCCCCAGCTTTATAAAGTCCATGTTGGCAATCCCTCTCCATTCCCAAAGCACTTCGATGGCTGAGATTGTCTCCAAAGAAGCTCAAAAGAAATCAAAGGCTGGGATTTGCTTTAGTCTCTCCTCACACAACTAGCACACTTGGTTTTATCTCTCCAAAGAAGCACAAGATGCAAGTCCAATACTTCGGCTATAAATAGAGCCTTTTGTAAGCCTTTGTGAGATCTATCTAGTTAGTTTTTAGTTTTTAATTTAACTTAAGCTTATTTTCAGTCATTTACAGCTTTTGCTTTCAGCTTTGTAACATTTCCAAGTTTTAATGCAAATTTGAGTTTTTAAAGTCACTTTGTAATCCCAAGTGTTATGTTTCTGAATTGAGTTGTTTTATGTTCAAAAGCTCTCAATACAGCTTGTTTACAAACTGTTTTAACTAAGTGAACTTAAAAGGTTAAGTAGTTAAGAGAATATCACACCAATCACTCTCAAATATACCTCAGCTTATGTTATGGATGATAAGCCAGTTTTGGATGGGCTTATAGACTCTCACTAGCTTGTTTTATGCAAGCTAGAGCTTGTAGATTCATTGTTTGACCCTGTTTTGAGCAAGGGTGTAGTAAGTCTCTCTTTTTCTTACTTATCTATTGCAGAACTGCTAGTTTACTTAATACAACTGTTGGTTTTAAGTTTATACTGCTAGACTAATTCATGCTTATTTAAGTGCTTATTATGGATTGAAAATTGCTTATAAGTGTTTTACTTTGTTATTTGATAATCTGTTTTTAATAATTTTGAACTAAAAATGATTTTTGGAAATGTTAAATGCTGTTTTAAACGAGCAGTACTAACTCCAAGTTAGTACTGCTAGTTCATTTTCTTGGATTTCAACACTAGCAGTACTAACTAACACTAGCAGTACTAACTCCAAGTTAGTACTGGTAGTTAATACTGGTGGTACTGTTGTTAGTACTGTTGTGTTTCTCTTGTGTAATTTAGCTTAATTGCATGCTTAATTTGCCTATTTAGATTTAGATTAGCTTATTTGTGCCTTAGTGTAAAAGTTTTTAGTAGCTTTAATTCAATTTCCAGCTTATGTTATTTGTTTAAATTTTATGTGCATTTACTTTCAGTTTTAATTCCCAATCATTCCCTGTGACATTCAAGCACCAATCATCAATCGTCTTGCGATTTTCCATTTCAGCCTCGTTGGGACATAACGACCCGGGAACACTCTATACTGCTTCCGGTTTTCTTGATCTCGCGGATTCTCATCCTTGAATTTATTTATATCATATATATATATACGTTTTAAGGAGTAAGTTTACATATCCGAGGGGTGAGCTCGCCCGTAGTCATGTAATTAAACACATATCAAAATCCCCCATACTAAGGTATTGCCGTGTCCTCACGCAATGTTATGAAGTAAACACTCAATGAAAACTAAGAATCTAGGCCCCCTCGACTAATTACCTCGAAATAGCAAAAGTGTTCGTCAAGTGGGAACTAAAGAATCATAGCTTCGCCGAGTCCCGTTTTTAACCAATGTTTCATATGTACTCTACATTTCCTACTATATTTATTGGATTTGTCTATTTCTTTTCTTAACTACTGATTTGAACTTTCCTTATATTTTATATATACTTGAGATCATAGAATAGAAGCTCCGTAAGAATAATCTAAGGACGTCCTGACGGATAAATTCATCGTCCCCGATTTTTCACTAGATCCAAACCAAGCAATTAAACAAGGATCATATTGTCAATATAAGTCTAAAATTTAAGCACTCATACTTATGCCTTGTAAATTTTAACTCCCTAACATGGATACATGATATTGAAGTGTGTGCTTCATATTTCGACTCCAACCATAGACCAACTATTTTCATAGTCGTAATTCTGAGATGAAAAAAAGACACAACTCAAGAAGAGCAACAACTTAATTAGGACCTGTAACTTGATTTTAAAGAACGGAAAACTTTACTGTAGAACTATTTGCAACATCTTTATCTATTATAAACATAAGTTCTAAAAAGCTAGAATGCGTTGCTTAGTTTTGAACACCGAGCCTAGCCTCCGCGGCCCATAGTAGGATATCAAGTAGTAAGAATGCAAGTCACAACTGATTGGCCGAAATTAATCGGGACTCCTCTACAAGAAAATATTTCCTTGACCAAGTTACGGTGCGAGTAGGACCACTTCAAGCAAACTAACGTCTTGAGAGAGGATACACGAAGGAACTTGTAGTCATGCAGTCAGGCAAACGAACTGACGTGGTCAAAGAGACCTTAAAGATGGAATTATTATTGGCCTACCATGCATAAGGACGCAAGGTCACAAATAAGAGCATGCCAAGACTGTCAAATTCATAAACCTGTTCCAAGGAATCCGCAACAAAAGCTAACTCCAATCACATCTCTATGGCCGTTCTACCAATGGGGAATTGACATAGCCGGACCTTTTCCAGAAGGACCTGGAAAAGTCAAATTCTTAATAGTAGCTAACCCCACCCCCCCCCCCCCCCCCCCCCTCGACTACTTCACAAAGTGGATTGAAGCAAAACAGGTTGCAACCATCACTGGCAAACAAATCAAAATTTTATTGTGAAAAATAACCATGTCTGTAGATTCGGACTCCCAGGAGAGATCATATCGGATAATGGAAAACAATTCCAGGACAATCCATTCAAAGACTGGTGCGAGAAACTATGTATCCGCCAACACTTTGCTTCTGTTAAACATCCGCAAACAAACGGCCTGGTAGAAAGAGCAAATCGCAGTCTAGGAGAGGGAATAAAAGCAAGGCTGGACGCAAGGAGCAAGAATTGGATGGAAGAGCTCTCTCACGTTCTTTGGGCACACCGCACCATGATAAAATCTAGCAACGGAGACACTCTATTCTCATTAACATACGGAACGGAAGCGGTCATCCCAGCGGAAATCGGCATGCCCACACTAAGAACAGCGGAAGTGGACCTAGTGCAGAATAATGAAGCTTTGGAAATTAACCTCGACCTCTTGGAAGAAAAAAGAGAGCAAGCAGCAATTCGTGAGGCAAATAGCAAAGCAAAAATGGAAAAGTACTATAACTCAAAAGTTCAAAGTACAAGTTTCAAGCCGGGAGACCTTGTGTACCGTAACAACGATGCAAGCCGTGCAAAAGACACAGGGAAGCTAGGCCCCAAATGGGAAGGACCATACGAAGTCACAAAAGCACTTGGAAAGGGCGCATACAAGTTAAGAGATCGTGATGGAAAGCAGCTCCCGCGGACTTGGAATGTCAGCAACCTCAAGAAGTGTTATATTCACAAAATGTAAGCAATTCACCCATGCGGACCCCGCAGTGGGGTAATGCATTTCAATCTATCTTATTTATCCATTGTAATGTCTTTTAAAATTTTAATGAAAGTGGAGACTAGCTACCTCCACAAGCTTATCCTTAAAAATATTTGTTTTTTACTTTGCAAAGTTATTTTATATGTGATTAAGACGCGCACACAATAAGGGCATGACCCACCAAACGTTATTCTGTATAACAAAAAGGATGAGTAAACCTAACAATTCACTCAAGTATACATAAGAGGTATTGCAAACCCAGTATAGGGAGAATAACCCACAAATATTCAAGTAAGACTATCAGGTTAAACATGTCATCATGGTATTAAAACGATAGCAGAACCATAAACAAGGATTGAAACATTAAATTAACGATAGCAGAACCATAAACAAGGATTGAAACATTAAATTTAACGATACAAACCATAAACAAGGATTGAAACATTAAATTATACAAGTGTAATTTACCGCATCCAAAAAAGTCATAAACGACCGCGACACTTAGCGGATAAAAACAGTTAGAGAAATAGTATACATACAAATAACCGCAACAAAAAGGTCATACATGACCAAGGCAAAATACATAAGTCACTGAAGGATATGCAACTATGCATCATCAACATTAGGGAAGGAAGCAGCACTCCCATCAGCAGCTGCTTAGTCATCCGTACCTACCACTTCGTAATCATTTACAGAAATAGGAGCAATTAAACTGGCAGAAGTAAGGGTTGTGGATAGGGCAGTTGTGGTGTTAACAGCAGAGGGTACGGTGTCGGAAGTACCTTCCGCACCTGTCAAAACTGCATAAGAAAAGGGCTCAGCCAACGGAACAAAAACATCACGAAGAACTGATCGTTGGTTTGCAATGTTTTCCCTAATCTTCCGGACCTAGAACTAGGAGCATCTAAGGCAATTAACAGCGCGGTAACACCCATAATAACATGGGTGGTCCGGCCGAGTATGAATAGGGACCATCAGCTGGTCAACATTGGGTTGTAGCTCATTCAACCCTAGCTTTTCAGCAATAGGGCCTTCTAGACGAAGAGTGTCCATCATAGTTTTAACACTAGCATCCTTCTTGGATCTTAATTCCACAAGCAAGGGGAAATTCACATTCTGGAGCTGTTGCAAAGTAGAAATGTAATCAACCTCCGCAAAGGGATTATGAGCAGCAACATCCGTCAAAACCCTACCTTCCTTACCATGGGTAATCCCAACAGCCAACCCATCTTGCATCTCTTTTTTAATAGACTTACCAATGGCTGTTCCAAGAGCTGAAACATATTTGGGGGAATTCAGGCATTTAACAATGGCAAGTTCCATGCCATGGGTAAGAAGCCACATGCGGCCAGAGATGGTGGTAAGAAGGTGAGGGTAGAATTTCCTTCCAAAATAAAGGTCATTTTCTACAAAGTCTTGTGTATAGCTTGTCGAATTTGTCATTAACAACTTTCATTTGGTCATCTTGAAATTTCTCCAGTTGCTCCATACAATTATCATACATCGTGACCTTCTCTCAGAGTCTGGCAGAAGATATCTCCAGCTCATGAACCTACAAAGATGCGAAAATATACAGATAAGAAGATAAAAAAATAGAAAGAACAAAAAACCTAAGTAATAAAAGTTGAATACCGCGCTAACACAAGGTATATCATTTTTCTGAGATTTGACAAAAGTAAGCCATGGAGAGTATATTTAAAAATGCAGTCAGATCAAAATTCCTTGCCAACCACTGTGAAGCTTCAAAAGAACCTGTCACCATTCACACTAGAGCAATTTCGTTCCTTATCAAGGATAGATGTTACGCTCCTTCAAGAGCGTAGATCGACGCACATCCCGAAGGGACTAATCAAACGAAGCTATCAGGATTAAAAGAGTCTAGAGACGGGAGGTGAGTAGACCTCTACAGCTTAGTTATCCTTCAACAACATTTTGCGCCCCTTTAAGA
Organism: Tanacetum coccineum; assembly: GCA_026074375.1. Taxonomy (NCBI): domain Eukaryota; kingdom Viridiplantae; phylum Streptophyta; class Magnoliopsida; order Asterales; family Asteraceae; genus Tanacetum; species Tanacetum coccineum. Next base: position 25,910 of record BQNB010011744.1, on the reverse strand, counting down.
TCCACAATCTCTTCCATCCCAAGCCTTCAGTAACTCATCCTGATTCTCAACAACAGACTTCAACCATCCTTCTCTCTCCTTAAACATTGTACTCATTACGCATGCCTATACCTCCCTCGGCACTCAAAGAATTTGGCGAGCAGCTCCAATACATTAAACTCAGTAAATAATCTGGTCATGTTTCATACCCCTCCACAAACAGACGCAAAAAACTAGAGTAAGCAAACTCATCCACCCATCTCCTGAATAGACGCGACCGCATTAGGCGGGACCATCGGAGTCACGACTCCATGGGTGAACGTAAACTTTTTGAAGATCGTAATTAGGGATCGATGACGGTGCGGAACCACCAAAAGAAAGCGTCACTACCAGTAAGATCTAAAAAGACACCAGTGTTGGATCGTACTCCACCACCTGAAGAAGAATACAAAAAACAGAGAGGGTTTTAACAGTTTTCCTCTATAGCAACCAAGCAGGATCGACCGTTTAGAAGGTAACAGTAGTAATATCGTCATTATAGTGCGGAGGACCTGATAAGAGAAAATCAACTTCACCTCCGAATAGTTAGAAACCAGAATGGTTAGTGAGATCTAAAAGAAAAACAAACCTTTGTGAAGCACCACATAAGCGATTGGGATGTTTGATTCACCACAGAATTCTCATTACTACATCTCCTCCTCTACGCTCTGGCATAGAGAAGAAACGAAAGCAGTTCACAAAAGGTAAAGTAGGGTATAGGTCGCAACTCGACTTCCGCAAATATCAACACGCTCCAGCAAGCAATCTCTTGATCGCATAGCGGGACTTCCCACCTACGAAGGCCCCACTCGGGGTTCCATGATCCTCCCTCAGCTTTTTGGGAGGATGGGAAGCCCCACCTGCATCTACAACCATGGACTTCCTTTCTAGTGTCTCGCTACACAGGCGCGTAGCCACACACCTCAACAACATTATACGCGGAAGAGCTCCAACAACTGCAGCCGGATGTTAGCATCTATGTCCCTCCTAATGCAGAGAATTCCCCTTGCTCTGTTTGGGTGCCACTACCACCCTCATCAAAAAGTCTCTCAACACTTGCTTCCAGCTCGCTTTCAGCATGATCAGGAGCAACTGGAAGTAGCTGAACATTGCGACCAACAGTAGTATCTAGCAGCTGTGGTTCATCTTCATTTTGTTCTCGCTCAACAACTTTTACTTTGGTAGGATCCAGGGTATGGATGAAAGCAAAGATATCCATTTCTACACAAAACAAACACACAGTTAGAAACAAAACAACAAGTGGTAAAACACATAACACATATATAACAGAAGGCACCCACCCTCAATCCGTTCCTTGTGGTAAAAACCAGGGATGAAGTTTCTCACCAAAGTGTAAATGGCGGCTCATCCAACCCAGCATAGAAGCTTCTGAAACTTCAGGAATAGAGAGGGATAGGCAACAAGAGTGGCGTAGTCTTGTGCATTAAAATCAGCCGCTACTGGATCATGATCCCTAGTCACATGCTTGGCAGTATGCCACAAAAAAGAAGCAGGACAGGCAAAATTATCCACTAAGAAGAAGTGATTGTTCCAAATTTTATAGGAATCAAGGAGTTTGTTATAACATACTGGAGCATTATCGAAACGCTTACTAAATGACATCCATCCACTCTTTTTAGAATTTACATAAAAGCATCAAAATAGCCTAATAATTGGTATGATCCCATAAACACGGCACATGATTTCAAAATGGGAAACCTTGGCCGCACCAATCACAGAAAGTTAGGATATATTGATACGAAAAGGCCTAAGCACGTCAACAAGGAAGGTGGACAAAGGCAATCTAAAATTGGCATAGTCAAAAAACCTATTATACAATCCAATTTTCCCAGCAGGTCTTTCATGCATAGTATCATTCTGGCTAGGCAAAACGGGATGCACCTCTTATGGGATATGAAACTTATCACAAAAAGCGTCAAGTGCTTTTTGGGTAAGAACACACCTAATATCTGTAATGGAGTGACAACTCAATGATGGAAAGAAAAAGAGTTTTAAAAATTAACCATGTAAACTTGAAATTCTTTGAAGAACAGGTAAAGCAACAGATCAAAAGGTTTAAAAGGCTCGAAAATCTTAAACAAAATCGACGAAATAAGGGAAGAAGTGGAACATGCGAATACATGTGAAAAACAAATCGTAGTATTTATACCTCGGTGTAAGCTAAATTCAAAAGTATTCTCTCGCATGTTAACACGTTGGCCGATGACCTCTGAGTACACTCGCTAGGATTAAGAAGTAACAGAATCTAGTGATGACTGAGATTAGAGCAGTCAAGACCAATAGACAAATTCATCACAATGAACAAATAGGCCACGTAAATCTATCCACGTTGCCCACTTCCTGACCTAACAAGGGTATAAGAAAACGTCATCGGGTGAAACAAGTAGTCACGGAAGATGATCTAAGTGCTAAAAAGAATAACCGAGAATCCTGTAGTCTAGAAATATCCTATCCGCCACGCTAAAATTTCGCACAGCAATCAGACCACACTAGACTGGGGGGAATTGATGACATATAACACGTATAGCAGGCCTTTGGGCCTGGACTACGTAAGCCGTACATGGGCCCAGGCCCAATAGGACAATCGAAAAGCACAATGTACCAAACTAAGCCTTAAACCATACTAGCTACGTGTCCCGGAAGCACGTAAGCGACAGACGAGGGTATTTCACAAGAGGATCACTTTCCGCAGGTCAGGGGAAGTCCGCTAGGCAAACACATATCCGCAAGTCACTATTACAAGCGGACTTTTGCCTGACAAGAGTCCTACTTCGCCCCACCAACAGGCCCAAGCGAAATACTAGGAAAACCTAATATTTGGCTTACCTATAAAAGGGGTAATCTGACACCCCACAAGGTATGATCCACTGACCATATTTTACACACACATACTCTGACATTCTCTGACAAACATGAATACTTACTCTCACGCCAGAGTTGAATCTTGGGGTCCGTCCCCACGGTAAGACTAACAGTTTACCTTTGATTGTGCAGAAAATCATTTCATTACTTGACTTAGTACAGGATCCTATTCATTGGCCTGGCCCAATAATAACCCCAGATCCATTCTTCTCAACCTGTAACACCATAAGCGATTCCAAAAAGCTACACCATAAGTGATTCCAAGAAGCTGAATGCAACTTTAAAACATCTACAGTTAACCAAGAAATGTCAACTACTACCACGAATTCTGTATCGTTTGACAGATTTTATTATTAAAAATCGAATCCTTTTATTTTCTTGTAGCACCCATCAAACTCTTAATAGCAAAGACTAATGCAAAAGTGATCGAATGATCAAAATATTATTAACTAACCAGCTCTGGGCCGATTTGAGAAGCAAGTGACTTAATTCCATGCATCTCATCTCCGTCAATGTCGGGAATGTCCTATATCAAGAAGATCAGATTAAGTCAAGAACTTAATAAATTGAAAATTTTACAATAAAAACATAATAATATAAGATCCCTTGCATTGCAAGGCAATTATATCACTCACCTTAAACAATATAAGGATAATAGAGAATACCAAGAGCATTGCAGACGAAAAAATGTGGCGCCTTGAAAGGAACATGACCCCTTCACGATATCGTTCTACAAATTCCATAAATAAATCAGTATATGTTAGTCTAAGTCAATAATATTATTTTCGACATTATTTTGTAACCTATATACATACTTAGACAATGTGCGTAGAACTGAATGGAACTGCCGAGGAGCCCGAGAGTTTAACATGTTAAAGACCGCAGTGTAAAGGAAACCTCCTTCCATCTTAATAGTGTAACTTGAAATTAATGTAATACCTCTATTTTTAAAATATATATACATGGTGGTGACAAACAATGACTTGAGGCAGGTTAGTCAAACTATTAGTGTTGACTTATGTATCTGTTGCAATGTATGGGTTATGTGTTATTTGTGTTTATGTGTTTATATGCGTTATGTGGATTATGTGAGAGTTGGTAATCAATCCATTGAGCGTGATCGTCTCATTGGGATTGGATTGGTGATGGATTTGGTTAAGTTCCTTTCGTTCACTTTTGGTGGCAAGGAAATGACTTTTGGTGGTTTTGGCGTTTTTGCGTTAATTGTGTAAGTATTATTACGTATACGTATTTATGTGTTAGTAAAATTAGGTATGAATAGGCTTTAGTGGTTAGAATAAGAAAGAAATGAAATTTCTATTTTTGGAAAGTTAGGTTTAATAAAAATGAAAAGTTATTTATTTTAAAAGTCTAGTAAATTGCGTTTACGCAAAAAGGTATACTCAAATAAGCTTAGGTTTTTATAAAAACTTAAGGTAATGAAAATAATTAAGTAATTAATGAATAAATAAAAAAATAAAAAAAAGAAAAGAAAGGGTGAATCGGCCGGTTATGGGATTTTGGGGGAAAAAGGAAACAAATTTGACTCTAACTTGGACTCTAATCCTATAAATACTAAACCTTATTATCCCTAAATCACTTTTCAATTCCCCTATACCAATGATCGGCTGAATATTCAAGAGCAAGAAGAGAAGGAAAATTATTTTTCAAGTTAGGGATTTTTGTGTTCAAGAATCAAGGGTTTAAGGTACAAATCATCTTCTTTGTTTAGTTTTAATCATTAATTCATGTAACAATTATTAAGATGGATAATTAGGGTTTTATAAAATCTGTAAATTAATATAATTAAACTAGGTAATAATGATTAGGGATGAATTATAAGAATGATGGTGTGTTCGGTTAGGTTTAGAATGCGTTAGAACTTGATTTAGGTTTAAGCATAATTTAGGGCTGTGTTGTTTCGTGAATATTTAGAGGTTAGAAGCATGAATTGATGTGATTCTAGTTCCTATAATGTAGCTCAGAGAGTCTAGTGTCTAGAACATCCGGCCTCGAAAGTTTTTAAGGTCGGAAAGTCATTCAAATGTTGGTTACAAAAAAGTTGTCAAAGCAGTAAATTCGGGTCAGATTTAGGTCATATTACGAGGTGTAAACCCCCATTTAAATTTGAATTAGGATTATCCAACCTACAGGAGTTTAGTTCTATGTGTCTATTAAAAATCCCCCAAAGGAGAGCTTCTGATTTGGAGTCTATGTATGGTTTTTAGGTCCAAACTTTTTAGTGTTCGTTTAGATCCGAAACTGAGTGGTTAAAATTTGATTTTAATTGGGGCACTTAAGAGGGGAAATAAATTAGTGGAAAAATCATGGAGATAGTAAACTCATGATATTAAACCTATGATTTTTGGTAAAATTTATAAAGGTCAGTAGGGGTGGTTTAGAAAATGGTAAAGTAACACTAAAAATTCTGCATTTTCGGGTTAATTGTTGAGCATTGAAAAGGTGTGTGAACGAATTGGTAAATGTTGGGCATGGTGTCGGGGTGACCCATGAGGGTAAATAAACACCTTAGACATCCATCATATGATTGTTACATGTGCTTAAGCTTTTGGCTTAGTAGCGTGTAACACGTGTTGTTTTGTTGTTTAGATTTGTGCTAGTGTTTGTGGAAGCTGCAAAGCATCAGGTGAGTTTCATAGCCCCTTTTTCTTATGTTTTCTTAAGGTGAAAATGATGCTATGAGTTAAATGTTTTTAGTTGCTATGATTATGTGTTTATATGTTATGTGGTACGCTCCATGGCTTTATGATCAATTAGAGGCGTTTTGAGGTATATGAGTTCGGTTGGAGAGTGGTGTTTACTACTCAATCAAATCCAACTGAAGATTCAGACATTGGAAGATATGTTAAGGGCTTTGGGTGATTGAACTTTGGTGGGGAACTAGGTTACACATTTTCCTTTTGGGGGGGGTTGCTTAATTTTCATTACAACCATTGCTATCATTCGAGCATAGAAGAGGCTCCGTATGAAGCATTGTATGGAAGGAAGTGTAGGTCACCTATTTTATGGGCTGAGATTGGAGAAAGTAGTTTGATTGGACCGGAATTGGTTCAAGAAATGACTGATAAAGTTGTGTTGATAAAAGAGAAGCTCAAAGCGGCAAGAGATCGTCAAAAGAGCTATGTTGATAATAGACGCAAACCATTGGAATTTGAAGTAGGAGATCGGGTTATGCTAAAAGTGTCACCTTGGATTGTGTTAATTTGCTTGGGAATAAGGTAAGTTAGCACAAGGTATGTAGGGCCATTTGTTATTTTCTTGTAAGAACGGTCCTGTAGCTTATATCCGTTAAGATTGCTTGAGGAGTTAAGTGGAGTACATGGGACACGTTTATTATTATTATCATGTGTCAAACTAAAGAAATGTTTGGCCGGTTGCTTAGTTGCAATGTGCCATAGATGAGATACAGGGTTGACAAAAACTCTTCATTTTATTTTTAGGAACCTATAGGATAATGGTCCGTGTTGTTAATGAGGTTAATCTTAGTAGTTAGCGTCTTGTGAAAGTTCGATAGAATTCTAAGCGTGGACCTGAGTTTACTTGGGAATGCGAAGATTATATGAAGTCTAAGTATCATCAGTTGTTTGTTGAGCGAGCTGATGAATCGGCTAGATTAAATCTTGGGACGAGATATCCTAAAGGAGGGGATACTGTGACAACCATGGCTTGAGCAGGTTAGTCAAACCGTTAGTGTTGACTTGTGAATATGTTGTAATATATGGTGTATGTGAATATATGTGTTTATATGCGTTTATGTGGATTATGTGGTAAATTGGTAGTCAATCTATTGACTGTGATCATCTCAATGAGATTGGAATGGTGGTGAGATTGGTTGAATTCATTTCATTCACTTTTGGTGATAAGGAAATGATTTGGGTGATTTAAGCGGTTTCGTGTTAATTGTGTAAGTAATTATTAGGTATACGTATTTATGTGTTAGTAAAATTAGGTATGAATAGGATTTAGTAGTTAGAATAAGAAAGAAATAAAATTTCTATTTTTGGAAAGTTATGTTTAATGAAAATGAAAAGTTATTTATTTTTTTAAAAGTCTAGTAAATTGCGTTTACGCAAAAAGGTATACTCAAATAAGCTTAGGTTTCTATGAAAAATTAAAGTAATGTTAATAAATAAGTAGTTAATAAATAAAAAAAGAGGGGTTAGGAAGTTCAGCCGGTTAAGGATAAGGGAGGAAAAAAAGAGGGGGGGGGGGGGGAGGGGGGGGAAACAAATTTGACTTAAACATGGAATCTAATCCTTATAAATACCAAAAAATTACTTTACCTCTTTCTACCTCCCTCCCTACTTGTTCAGCCGAAATCCCTCACAAGAAGAAAAATATTATTTTTATTTAAGTAGGTGTTTTTGTTTCAGATTGAAAGATTTAAGGTATATACTATAATCCTTTGTAATTAATTATCATTAAAAACATGTAATAATTATTATGATGGAATTAGGGTTTTATAAAATCTGTAGATTAATAATGTTTAATAATATTGCAATGATTAGGGTTTAATTAGGATCTTATAGGTGTATTCGTTAGGGTTTAGATCGCGTTAGAACTTGATTTAGATTAGGCATATATGTAGGGCCTTGTGTTCAACGTTATCTCGTTGTTGGTAAATGCTTTTGGACAAGTTTCTCGGTTTCTTTGATGTAGCTCTGAGAGTCTAGTTTCCAGATCATCCGTCCTCGAATGTTTTTAAGGTCAGGATGTCAATCATATTATTGTTAGAGAAAAGTTGTCAAAGCAGTAAATTCGGGTCAGATTTAGGTCAGATTACGAGGTGTAAAACCCCCACTTTAAAAATTTGATTAGCGATTATCCAACCTACCAAGGGGAGTTAGTTATCTGTGTGTAATAAAAATCCCCCAAAAGGAGAGCTTCTTATTTGGGAGTCGTAGAATGGTTTTAGGTCCAAACTTTTTAGTGTGCGATAAGTTCCAATAAACTGAGTAGTAAAAGTTTGATTAATTAGTGGAAAAATCATGGGGATAGTAAACACATGATATTGAACCTGTCATTTTTGGTAAAATTTATAAAGGTCAGTAGGTGTGGTTTAGAAAATGGTAAAGTGACACTAAAATTTTGCATTTTCGGGTAAATTGATGAACTTTGAAAAAGTGTGTAAACGAATTGGTTAATGACAGGCATGGTGTCGGGGTGACCCATAAGGGTAATTAAAACCTTAGACATCCATCATATGATTGTTACATGTGCTTAAGCTTTTGTCTTAGTAGCGTGTAACACGTTTCATTTTGTTGTTTAGCTGTGTGCGAGGATTTTGGGAATTGCTTTAGCATCAGGTGAGTTTCATAACCCCTTTTTCTTATGTTTTCTTGGGGTGAAATGATGCTATGAGTTTAAATGTTTTAGTTACCGTGATAATGTGTTTTAAATGAGGCATGGGCTATATGTGACTATAGTATGTTATGTGCTACTTACTATTGTTGTGGATCGTGGGACACGTTTCCGTTTCCTCTTTATTGTGTACTAGAGGGTGGACCATCTCAAGGCATTGGATGGATTGTTAGTAGTGGCGTGATCGTTAACATTGCTGTGGATTTGTTGATAGTGAGCGTGATCGTCTCATTGTTGTGGATCGTGGGACACGTTCCGTTCCCTTGTTTGTGATGTTGAGCGTGACCGTCTCAACATGGTTTGGTGTGGTTGCATGTTAGCTTGTATGATAGTTCGTTTAATATCCTGCTATGCTATGTATGTTTTATTTATCACAGTGATTTCAAAGCGAGTTATTGGCGTGTCTTAAACCTATGACTCTCACCAACATTATGTTGACATTTAAGCATCATTTTCAGGTGAGCATCATGGGAATAAGATAGAGAGAAGTGTCTTGAAAGAGACCATAGGTTGTCATGGAGTTTATTGCTTTATTGTCTTGAATTTTGCATTGTTTGGATTATGGATAATTGTTGCATGTCTTTCTATTGGCGAGAACTTTTGTTTCATCAATAAAGACGCCTTTTGGATTTTGGTTAGTTTTATAGGTATTGTTATGACACTTTGTGTCTATGCTTTACTTATTTATTTCATATAGAATTCTATGTATAGACGCCATTGTGTTGTGATGATATCCTTTCTCCTTATGCCTCGCGTTTCCTCCTTGGCGGGGTGTGACATACTACCTCACTAATAGTATTGCTACTATTAGAACGGTAAGAGTGAATCAGTTAGTTACTATCTTACTGATTGAGTCGTCAATTCATGTTCAGCGTTCCCATGCCCAGATTCCCTTTTGAGGCTGCCACAATGGACAAGAGATCAACTTCATAGAACTGTAATGTTCTTAGAAGTCTAAAGAAAAATGGTTTGAAAATTATTTGTAACAACCCGAGTTTCACGACGCTTATGACGATCGCGAATTCGACGTCATAATTATTATTTTATAAATTCGTGTAAACGAACGCCGGCATTTAAATTTTATTTGTCGTAAACAATTATTTTCGTATTTTATTACGAATGGAAATTTGAAAATTTTATTTTTTAGACGTTTCACGAGTCAACGTTTGACCGCGCATTAGTTAATCATTTTAAGCTTCGTAAAAATCTATGACGCGTTTCGTTATTATTTTTAAGGTCATAAATTTTTATTTTGCGAACCTTTTCGTCTTTGTTCCTTGACCTTTGCCAAACTCGCGTTTAACATTTACTTTTTCTTAAGTTGTGTACAAGTTACATTTGTGAATTAACAAAAGAAATACAAGTAATAAAAGTTTACAAAAAAATATATACCTGCATGCTTCTAGCTCATAGCCGCCGGCTATGTTTACCTACACACAAACCAAACTTTTTTTTTATTTTCCATGCAATATAATGATTATGTCTTACTTCCAAGATATAAACTAGTTCACTTCACAAGTAATTTTTCATAGTTCAAAATCTTGTTTTTCTTCTTCCTTGGCTCTCCCTTAACCGGCTACTATTACACACACATATACAAATTGTTTTTCCAAGTTTTGATCATTAAAATCTACTTAAACATCATCCAAAAATAGTTTGGATGAATCAAGAATCAAGTTTTAGCTTGTTTTCCTCTTTCCCTTTCTTTTTTGAGTTCGAACGAGCCCCAAACAAACACCCTTTTGGTGTTTTGATTTTTCTAGTCTCCAAACATCATTTAGATGATAATAACTAGATCATCCATGAAGAAAAATAGACATGCATTAAGGTTTATGCATGGTTGAGTTTTGTTGAGATTAGTGGGTTTTAATTTAAATAAGGGTTATGAGATTAGTGAGGAAATGATATAGGAAGATTTAGTGGAAGTATTTGGTTGACACAAATATTGGAGAGGTATTTGGGTTCGGTCGTAGGTTCGAACCAAGAGGGAAGCACACAAAAGTTATTTGATTGTTTGAATATATTTTGTTTCGTTTGTTTTGCACATTTGATTTGATTAAATTCATTGCATGTGATGAAATCTATAAGATCTTGCGTCGGCTAGTAGTTGTAGTTATAAATTGATTGAGCGAGTTAATTGTGAGTTATAGGCCATTTTAGGTCTGCCGTGAGTGAGTTTTTGAATCAAAAGTGAGTTTTGGCGCGTTTTGTAATGGGTATATTTTGGGCAGAAACTTTGGCACGGAAAACGAGGGTCGAGATTTTATGAAATCTGATTTTTGATTGAAAAATATGATAAAGCTTTCTTAGACGATCGTTTGGACATAAAATTGAGCGTCTAACTCCTATTAATGAAGTAATTAGAGCAAAAACGAGATATATTTTTTAAGTATAAAAATTCAGCATTTTGTAAAATATATTAGTTGCTGACAGAAATTTAAACCCTCGTTTTGAGCACTTTCAAGTCCGTTTAAGCCTTCCGGCGAAACACGAAAGTTGCTCGGAATGATGTTTTACTTTCCTGCAAGGCTTGACAGTTTCAAAATCGAGGGATAACGGGTCAAAACCCAAGTCAAAATCTGCATTTTTATTAAAAGTGTCATAGTTCTTGCAGAATCTTGCAGGGGCATTTTGGTTATTTTCTGTCGAGTTTCGGGTCTCGACTAAAGCTAAAAAGTTGTCCGGAATAACGTTTTGCATAAAATCTCTTTAGAGTCCGAGTCGTGAAAATGTGATATAACAGGTCGTATTAAGCGGGTCAGATCTAGTAATAGATATATATACATAAAGTCAAGGTCAAATAAAGTCTAACGTTGACTTTTGAAAGTCAAACGGGTTGATACTAGACTTGTCGGATATTATAAAAATAATAAACGCTACTATTATTACAAGTGTGATATTTTAAACTTAACGAATGTTATGAACAAAGAAGATTCTAAAAATGAAAACTTTTGAAATATTCGAATATAATACCGATACGAGTAAACGATAATCAAATTGAATGTCGAAAGTTCAACGAGATAACTAAATATTATTATAAATATAATTAGAAGACGAGACTTACTAAAAATGGTATCTTTCCGAAAATAGCAACTTTCTAAAAATAGAAAGTTTCCGAAAATAGAAAGTTTTCGAGTAAGTGACGTATAATATAAATGAAAGAATGATCATAACTTAATTATGTGAAGCGTAGGATCTAGGACGCGCAAGATGATTTCTCATCACATGTGTATGTATATCTATATAGTTTTAATAGTTGCGATATACGCACTATTCGATCGTACTTTATTGTATAGTAATCGAGCGACATAAATTATAGGTCGCGGTTGAGCTCGTCGTCGAGTAGTTCGTGATTGTTTCGGTTATTTGATCTTCGGCTTCGATCAAGGTGAGTTCATAGCCTCGCTTTTAAGTGTTTTAAATGTTTTTAACCCGCGAGGGGGATACTTGCTGTTTTATGAAAATGAGAACGCAATATGTTTTGATACTAAATATGATTCCATTCACTATTGAGTATATGCCTTTTACTGTGTGACCGTTAGTTGCCTAGTTGCAGGTGAACGCTAATGCATTAAATAGATCTATTGGGTTTGACAACCCATTCCGGGGTTTGAATCAGTTGTGAGGACCTTGTAACGGACATTTTGTAGTTACTATTAGGAGAAGTGGCATACTTCTCGGACATTATTTTATCCTACGGGATGAATGTGTTAAGTTTCGGTACATGGACTCATTTAGTTGGAAATCATTATTTTTATAACTTGTCTTACGAGCAATGTTACCGAATATGCGTTCTAACTGTTATTTGTAAACTCTATGAATTCACTCAATGTTTTGTTGACCTTTTAAGCATGTATCTCAGGTTAGTTGTTGTTGATGGCTGGACGGGACGGAATGCGGGTATCAAGGACGGTGTCTTGGTGAAGTAGTGTCATAAAATAAAACAATGTTTTTAGAAACCAAGTCGTGTCATGACTTTTAGAAATAAATTCTATGTTGGTATTGGGACCTATGTAACTCTGATCTTTCTAATAAATAAAACAGATTTTGTTTTATAAACGTATCTCTGAACGTTTACTGGGACTCGTGTGCATGTATTATGAAGTAGCACCCCAAATGTTGTATTCCGCTGCGTATTGTAGTTTGGGTGTGTTACAGAGTGGTACCAGAGCACGAGTTGTAGTGAACTAAGTCGTTTTACAAAACTTGGACTACATCTGTTTTTGGAAATTTTCACGAGTCTTTCACCGTTGTCCGATATCCGCGCGCACATCGTTCCTGATCCCCTATGTGCCTTATGTGGTGTATTTGATTCCATATTATGTGCGTAACAAGTGGGATACACTTGGTATAAGTAATGATTATATAAGTACAATTATATATGGCATCCGTTCTATAATGTATGGTTACATATATAACTCGGTATTCACATCTCGCAAAAAATTTAATTTCTTTATGCATTTAATGCAATATCATAAAACCATCCCAGTATGTGATGAGTATAATTTTACATATGATTAAAAATATGTATGATGGTTACTAATATAAGTATTTCTTTGTTTTCTATTATCATGGGTGAACCTTTATCACCGGACCGTGTGTTCGATTTTCTTGTGGATGAGCCGGAGCCGCATCCAGCTTACAATTTCTTCGCGCCCAGACCGCTACCAGGATATGCTGGTAACCCGAACAATAATAACGGGTGGATTGAGGCAGACGTGCCCTAACTTGGAGAGCTTGGAGTTGTAGCGGATGAGCCGATGGTTGGCCCGATAGTCGAGGCGAAGGAGCACGTGATCGTTCTAGTGGTTGATATGGATGAGGACATTGCCATGCTGTTTGGCGATGATGATTTTGAGGATGATGACTCCGAGGGATTTGATGAGGAGGAGGTTTGGGAGGTGAATGAGGAGTGGCTGATGGCTCATGTCACACCACCTCCAATGCCAGCGGTGCCCCCACCAAGCGTCTACGAGGTAGGAGGTCCATCCACTGCTACTGCTGATGGACAATCTTTTCCCCTCCCAGCACCTGGACTTCCTATACCTCCATCAGTGATCGAGGACTTGAGTACCCGCTTGGGTAACCTAGAGTACGGACATGGACAGCTTGTGAAGAAGGTGATCCAAGTGAGTGCTGCTGAGGTAGCATTTGGTATTTCCATTGGGGAGATCGGCCCGAGGGTTTTTGCTGTTGAGGGATAGGTGCAGGTGATGGCGTCCCAGATGGTTCATGTCGCGGATAGATTTGAGCAGATTAGCACTCAAGTGGAGCAGGGTCAGCAGACTGTGACCCAAAGAGATGAGGTGATTGCTAGATTGACTCAGCAGGTGCAGGATTTGCAGGCAGCATTGCAGCAGAGGGATTCGCAGATTCAGCATGTGCAAACTACAGTTTCTGAGATGAGCAGCCGGGAGAGCACGCTGATGCAGTGCATTTTAGGGATGGACAGGCGACTTGCTGACTTAGAGAGAAGACCCTCAGGACCTCAGTTGTCCTATTAGTAGTTTATTTTGATTTTTGGATTAGATTATGACCATTTGTATAGCCACTAAACTGCTAGTGCCAGTTAGTGATGTCATGCTGTCAGGTGTATTTTGTTTTTGTAAACACCGCAGCCATTCGGATATGTTAGGATTCCTATGTTAGAAATTTAGAATCATCATGATGGGATGTATCGGTCTTAGAACCGAAGATTGTAACTTCTGAGGGATTTTTGGTTGTACGTGTACTAACCTCAGCATTGTTATTATTATTATTATTATTATGGTTTTGAGATTATGATTATCCTTGATTATGAGTTTTGTGTGATTGTGGATGTTGATATTTTGAGTGGCCATGTTACTAGACTGACTTAACCACGAGTGTGGAATGATTCCGGTTGGTGGATCTTTCGCACGCGTATGATACTTGCTTGCATTGTCCATGAATGGGTATTATTTTTGGTACTTGCTGTGACCGTTGACCAAACTATATTAAAAAATGCTTCGTAGATTGATGATTTTAAAAGTGTGAATTGCGATAACGAATTTGTGTGATGAACAAATGTTGTTGCGTGAATTGTACTAATTTTGTTGTATAAACTGTTTGTGTAAACAATGGAAAAGTGTGTTTTCAAATTTCATAAATTGACCCTATGGTGTCAGATAAACTTTAAAAAAAATTAATATATAAAAATATGAATAATTTCGTTTTTAAAATAATAAGAATGTAAGATGGAATGATGATATCTTCTTTTCTTTCTTTTGAAATAATTAAATTTTTACTCTTTAAATAGTTTTTTAGGAAGTAACTTACGCATGTAGCGTATGGAAAAGAAACGTTTTGACGAGGATGGACATGATGTCGTTTGGTAATCAATTATGCATAATTTGATCAAATATGCATAATTTAAGAAGAACCACGCTATGTCGGGTAAATCGTCACCCTTAAAATGCTTGATAAATAGGATAAATGTTGGGTCAAGCTTTCGGAAGGAGAAAATATTTTTACCCCAACCACGGATTCTTATGCAAGTAACCCTACTTCTATTGACTGCATGGAGAGAGTCTCATGCGAGTCGTTATGACCGAGTCGCCCCGAAGGGAAAATACCAATGATATTGTTCGGAACGAGTGTGTCTAGAAAGGAGTGAAGTCTCGCTCATGGTAATGTAGATCGGCGGTTGTTATGAAGACATGTGTCGAGACCAAGTATGGTCGGGGTGCTAGTGAGCAATTGTAATATTGAGTCATCGAGGGTGCGAACCGGATACTTGTTGTAGCAAGACTTGGTAAGAGGTCGAATAGAACATCCGCATGCCGTGTAACGGCAAAAATTTCCAAGGACTAGTAACGGTAGAGTGACATCGTGCATAGACACGTAGACATACCCGAAAGTCATGGGAAAGATGGTAAGGTGGTTAGATGATGAGATACTATGAAACCGGATACCGAAACTGAGAAGGGATCTTCTTGAAGATGTAAAGAATCCTAAGGTGGGTGGAAGCTAAGATGGTTAGTCCCGAGGTTGAAAGTGAGAAATGGAGAATGCTTCTCCTACATTAGATGCGTGTTGCCTTTGATGTATCAACTGATGGCCGTGAAGAAGACTTCGTTCCCCGAAATGGAAAGTAGTGGTAGTATAGTTATAAATATACCTAAAATTGTCGAGGATTAGAATAAGGCACTAAGCGACTCCTGACTTAAGGTTAGGTATAGTGGTCCTTACTCCTTGACATAACGACTTAGTGTGCGTATGAGAGAGCAAAAAGATTGGAGACTCTAGCCGAAAGGGCGACATCCGTTCCCATTGTAACACCCCCAAATTCGGGTATGCAACGGAATGGAAACTCATGGCACTCAAACTGGACCTTATCTATATATCAATAATCGATATACTATATATATATACATCAGCTATATATATATATATATATATTTATATTTATCATATATATATATATATGATAATGGCCCCGTGTAGGTAATTGCCATATACCTTATGAGTTTCAAATTTAGTGTGTTTGGTAACCTATCGGCTTAACGCAATGAGATCGTCAATCCATAGGCCTATCCACAATATTCGTGTTCACTCGCAAGTGATTAATGGTCCGTGATGGTTGGGGTCTTTTGGCATAAAGGGACTTAGACAACAGATGGAATAATATATCAAGATAAACATACATTTAGAAAACACTTGTATTCATGGTTTATAGCATGTATCCCCCTCACGGGTTTATGAAACATTTAAAAGAGTTAAATGCGAGGCTATGAACTGACCTTAACAGGGGAAATCTAATTGATGGCAAAAGTATATCAAGTGAAAGTAACAACTACGTCACGCAACCTGGGGTAATGTGTTAAGTCTTAGTGTGATGGTTTATGTTTCAAAACTTTATAAAGTTTAACGTATTACTTTGATTTATTAATTTATGGAAATATTGTATCACTGTTCGGGCTATCATAATCCAGAGGCCATGTAGTATCGTTTGAGGAGTCAGGGCACTTTAAATCATAAACCCAGCAAACTCGTCAAAACAAATACTCAAATGGAACCCCTCACATGAAATTCCCTAGTAACGTTTGAGACACTTTTGACATTCATTCACAGTTTCACAAACATCATTCACAGAAAAATTCACAACAGTTTTTACAATATCATTATCAATGGCTTGTGCCAAGAGTCGTTCATTTTTACTCAAAACTTGATTTATTTTAACTTCGAAAGTTCTGGACTCCAAGCGATGTTGTTCGACAGCCTGTTCCATTTGATAAAAGACTTTTTGGACATCGGCTCATGTTCTTAACAAGTATGATTAAAGTTATTGACGATATATTTTTAATTCTTTTATAAACGGAATGGATTTCATCTCGAAAAAGCCTTAATATTGTTCATCAACCCCCACGTGCCCTCAGTGATAGCTGTGGTAGTGGTTCTTTCTTTGACAACCAGATCAAAGCCAGTAAGATAGCGTTTGAGCTCTTTCAAGCTAGTATATACCATACTTACTTTGATGTTCTTTGGAACTCAACTTTTGATGTTGTTGAAGAATGATGATGGGACTTAAGTTGGGACCGAAGTTCGCTTTCCAATAGGCATGTTCACTTTATAAATCAGGATTGTCAAACAGAAATCATTTGTTGTAATCGTTTATTATGAATAGGCATAATTAATGGGTCTCGTGTTCACTCTATGTTTACAACCAATAGATCTTGTTCTTTCATAAACGCATTTTTTGCACGACTCTCTTCACAACGCATTAATGTTTCATCAGAATCGGGTATCACAACAGTATCCATTTTAAGAATGACATTCCCGTCATACAGTTTTGGCTTTGGACTCACGATTTTCTTTCAGATAGAAGGTTTTCAACCGATCGCTTGTTTTCGTGGTATGATCATACAAATTTGGATTTAGTCATCATATCATGAACAGTTTGGCAGATGACCTTTTTGAAAATGATATTATAAGTTGCTTAATTTCTTTTCTTAAAGAATTTCTCTTATCAATATTTCTGTTTTCTTCCATTTTAAATCATTTTTGAAATCAAAAACTATTTTCATTAAAAAATCCTTTTCTTGCACTTGTTCAAAAAGAGTTTCCTTAAGACGTACAATCTCGGCATACAGTTCATTTGATCCTGAAAAACTGTTTTCAACATTTTGCATTTCTTTTAAATCTTTAACCTCTTCTTTATATCTGTCAAGCTCGGTAGTCAAGGCTTTATTAACATTGGTGCAATGCATTCATCACTTGGGGTATTTAATTGTTCAAACATAGATATATCAGGACATCTTGTTAGAGCAGAAGAGTTAGATTCTGGACAGTTTCCTATTTGTGTTTACTCAAGATACTGAGTATAAGGAATGATATTGCTATCATGGTTATTTCAGCTTACTGTCTGACTCACATTCATTCGTCTGTTCCGAAGACGTCATTATCTGCTCACTTGATTGAAAAATCTAGGTAGATTATCTGGATTGTATACCTCAAGTGAGTGCATTGAGCCATTCCTGGAGAGATTTGCCATGAGAGCATCTTGGCTGAGTTGAGTTCATCACAATCAGAGTCATAGGCATACAGATCCATAGGCTCTTGATAGCAGCATTGTGGGGATGTACAGTTCTGAGAGGTTTGAATGTCAGGACAGTCTTGGATTGCCAAAATGCTAATTTCTTCTCTCTGTTAAGCTTGCACTTGCTTGAGCTTGAACCAGCCATTACTGATCACTTAACCATGTTTCATCACTTTTCCTATTGGCTTAGTACACTGCTTGGCAATATGACCCTCCCCTTTGCAATTGTAACAAATGACAGTCCGTTGTTTCCCCGTGTTGCTTCCACTTGCACCAGGTGTGTATTTTCTTGTTGTTCCAGCAGCATAAGTAGTTTGTCTCCCCTGAACAGGTTCAAAGTGACTTTTTACCATCTTAGTTGGTATCTTGTTGACGAGGGTTGACGCAGGATCCTTAGCGATTGTTGGTTGTAGGATACTAAGGATGTGACAACAGCAGTTAAGAATGACATCATGTAATTGATCGCATCAATTGGATATCCCACTTTCTGATAAACACTGGTACCAATTAGGACCGGAGTTGGTTCATCATGTGATTAATCGCATCAATTGGATCATCCCCTTTCTGGAACACTGGAACAACTAGACCGGAGTCTGGTAGGGAGCATATTCCGATTGTGGGATGGATGGTTGTAGAGAATGAATTGTTGATTTTGATAAGGTGTTACAAACTGTGAAGACTGATATGGTGAAGCATGATGTTGAAGTTGAGAGTTTGGGTAAGTGTGTAGATGAGATTGATAAGCCGACTGAGTTAATTGGTAAGATGCAACTAAAGCAAGAGGATCGAAGTTGCGTTCATGCATCAAACGAACTTCATTTGCATGTCTTTTGTGTTGTTGCAGGTAAGCATGAAGCTGATCAACATTGGTAGTATGCAAGTCTTTGACCAATTTAACATCAGTAACAAATTTGCTCCATTCATCAGGAAGAGTGTTTAAAAACTTGGTGTTAACTTGAAATTGCTCCAATGGCATCTTGTAGATGTTCATATCATTGAGTAACAGAGTGAACCTCAAGTAGTACTCATGTAACGACTCTCCTTTCTTGTAAGTGAACTTATCGAATTCATCATACAGCTTACATTCTCGTTCTTGTTTTGTTAACGACGTTCCTTGCATTAGCAGTTTAATCTTCTCCCAAAGATCTTTTGCAACACGATGTTGACTTACAAGAGCATAGATTTCAGTTGGAAGGCCTTGGAGAATGATGTTTATTGCTTTGATGTCACAATCAGCTTGAATGGCTTCAGCGGGAGTCAGTTCAATATATTCCTTAAGCCTTGTTGCTCCATCCACAGTGATTGAAGGCCAAACGAGTGGTCCTTTTTCAACAGAGGCAAGAATCATTCTTCCATGAGGTCTATTCAACATATACAGTTCCATTCGGCTCTTCCAAGAATCATACAAGTGTTTTTCAAGCATTGGTGGTTTGTTGTCTCCTCCTGAAAGAAGTGACTTATCGGCAAGAGTCGTCATTGTGGTATCAAAAAGATTACAAATTGATCGATCGGTGGTAGAAAGAAATTGTGTTTGGTTATGTGATTGTTGAGTCTTGAAATGAAACTACACGGGATTTTACAATTCTCGACAAAACCGGGAAAACAAGTGTTTGTTTCACGGGATTTTACAAGTCAAAGAAATAAATTGTATAATTTAGAACTTTGGGTTAACTTGTCTTAAATGGAATTGACTAGTTCGGTTGACAAAGAAATTGCCTAGATCAGTTGTCTTGTTCGGTTGACAAAGGGACAAACTAGTTTGGTCCTGCTGGTTTGGCTATGCTTGTTCGGTTATCTAGTTCGGTTGTCAAACAAATACGCTAGTTCGGCTCTGCTTGTTCGGTTATCTAGTTCGGTTGTCAAACAACTAAGCTAGTTCGGCTCTGCTTGTTCGGTTAACTCGTTCGGTTGTCAAACAACTAAGCTAGTTCGGCTCTGCTTGTTCGGTTAACTCGTTCGGTTAACTAGTTCGGTTCCAACAGACAACAAACTAGTTCGGTTCCCACTATAACTTAGCTAGTTCGGTTCTTGAAACAGACAACTCGTTCGTTGTCAAACAAAATACTAGATTCGGCTATTCTTGTTCGGTTGTTAACTCTTTCGGTTGAAATACTCGAAACTCAAATTTTCAAAACTCAAAAAACACATTTTTGAATGGTTTTTAGCAAAAATTCTTGTACAACTAGTGTTACTAACCCTATAGGAACAATAAAAATGAAAACTTTAAGGTTTTTAAGCCAAAAAATTTTGTTCTTTATAAAGATTTTGAACACAAATCACAAGACAAACACAAAAACTAAACACACCACTCCATGGCTCTTGATACCAATTGAAGAAACATGTAATCTAATGATCTACCAAGAACAAGAGAGAGAGATGTGGGTTGTGATGTTTAGTGAGAGAAAGTATTGGATTGGTATGAAGTGTTTATTGCTAAGTGGAAAATGGAAAAATTAATCAACACCCATCTACAAGGTTAGGAGAGAGGCTTTTATAGGTTTCATGATGGCGGCCCAGGCTATGATGGGTTCCCATGGGCCTTGGGCCGGATTAGCTTCTATACTTAACATGACACAATCTACGAGCTAAGACCTATTACAACTTGGAAGTGACCGACACTTTTTGTGTTTCCAGCATTAGTTAAAAAAGTTACTACATCACAATGTATTTTGTTAGTGCATTACAGTTAAAAAAGTTAGTACATCTCAGTTAAAAAAGTTACTGCATCACAATGTATCTTGTTAGTGCATTACAGTTAAAAAAGTTAGTACATCTCAGTTAAAAATGTTACTGCATCACTGTAACACCCCTAAATTCTGGTATGCAGCGGAATGGTAACAATGGGGTGCTACGTCAAAGTACAACAATCAAGATATAGGAACGACCTATAAAGGACGTTTTTTAAGGATAAGATTTCATTCGATGCCATAGACAATTTATCAGGATTCATACATTAGGTCCCACATGTTTTAAAAGTCATATACATTTCCAATACGTTTTCAATTGAACGCAAAAGCTTTATACTACCATTAAGGGGGGACTTAAGTATTTTATAGGTATAAGTTGCATCGAACTTTAAATAAACACAAATCCATCTTCATTTGATATCCATCAGGCTCCCATCCAAGTTTATACTTAGGACCTGAAATTAAACATGCTAACAGTCAACACAAAGGTTGAGTGAATTCATAGGTTTATTAGTACAAGAGTGGACCACAAGATTTAAGTTGATAAGCTAGATATGAACAAATTAGTAGTCACCAAAACTTGTATTTTGCGCCTAAGCTCATGACCCCGAAGCCCTTAACAGATCTGTCTTCCCCAAATTAGGTACGGGGTGTCTGCCAAAACAGTCTATAGTTCTCTAAATGTTAAATGCACCTATGATCAACTTGTGACCATAAATTCGGTGGTATTGTTAGTCGATAGATCTTCCACAATACTATGAGTCACTCTAATAGCAATTGAAGGTTCATTATCTATAGGGACTTAGATGGCACCTGTGTTAACATATGCAATAATAATCCTGACAATAATCTGTATAGCATACAGTTTAAAAACACCTTGTGTCGTGTAAAACAAGCATGTAATATTAACCCCGTATGTTATATACACACCGATATAATACTCACACAGGGATTATCGAACTCCTCGCGTTCAATTAAATCCATACTAATACCCCCAGACACACGTCCCCCTAATATATTCCATCCACCACAACTCTTATAAACTACAACCAAATATCAAAAAACACTTACTAAAATACACACTCACTAATTTTACACACCAAACTCTACATACTATCATACCAAAAAACAAAAAAATAAACCACCCCCAAAAATAAACCCCCCCCCAATTTAATATTAAAAAAATAAATTAAATATATAAAACCCCCCCCCCCCCCCCCCCACCCCCCCACCCCCCCCACACAAATAAAATTATTATTTATAATTTTTTTACAATATAATATTATATCCCCCCCACCCACATTATGCCACAACATATACCCCCCACCCCCCCCCTTTTATTGGGAGCTATGACACTTAAGATAGTAAATCCATATAACTCGTCGATACGCGCCCGAAGAGGCCTATTATGTAAACTCCTTTGTAATATAAGTACTTTGATCTAACTAATACACTTATAATTCTTTATAGCTACATCACTCATCTAATCGTTTTTGTGAATTTTATTTATAAAGTAAAAACGTTTATAAGGATAATTTAGTAAAACTGGCGTAACTTCTCGTTTTAGTCTAGTTCTTTTCATTTCCTTACGGCCAAGCTTCTTATTTAGAAGACGCGTTATCAATATATAACTTTTTTAAAATCTGAGTTTTCTGGTGAATAGTGATTTTTACTGTTCATAAAGTTTTCTATATTTATTTTTCTAGATTTAGTTATCGTAATGTCATACTGATCGTTTGAAATTCGTTCTTCCACGATTCTTACCATGCACGTCTTCGTATTTTATAAAATTTTATCGATTTATTGTTATTGTATAAGTCGTTTAAGTTTTGTGGTGCAATTAAGTACCTTTTATTAAACATAGTTTTTATAATAAGTATAGATTTAACGTAAACTGGAAATCTCGTCGCTTTTTCGTTATAAATACGGATTTTTCGAGTTTCTTATCTTTTTGGGAATCGTCATGAGGCGTACTAAATCTTTTTAAAACATGGTAGGGCTGTACCAAGGTCGAAACCAAAACTGCCCATTTATAATCTATTATATACATATCCATTTTATTACGTGGTTTTTATCCTGTTAACTTAATAATTTTACACAAGTTTTCCAAACTTTTATATAACTTATATTTAAATTTTACATTTGAGTCCTAGCAGTCCATATTGTGTACATGAGTTACTAAGTACTACAGTCCCTTCAACAAGGCTTAAAACCTTAACTGTTCTTAAGTATCTTTAAATTACAAGCTCTTCTTATACTTGTTTTACACTTATCCAACATGTTTACAATACTTTTATTATCCCAGTATTTAAGATATTATAACTATAACATATGTAAAAAATGGTTCAAACCATGATACAGTTACAAATATCGTTTTACATGTTGAAAAAGTATCCAAATGGTGGATATTGC
This sequence comes from Tanacetum coccineum, assembly GCA_026074375.1. Classification (NCBI taxonomy): domain Eukaryota; kingdom Viridiplantae; phylum Streptophyta; class Magnoliopsida; order Asterales; family Asteraceae; genus Tanacetum; species Tanacetum coccineum. Next base: position 2,972 of record BQNB010011744.1, on the reverse strand, counting down.
TAGATAAAACATTAAACATAAAAATGATAACTGTTAAAGACTTAAAGGGTTTTAGATAACCTTATGGTGATCGTAATATGATAACCAACACAATCAAACCTTGTTTAGATTGTATACCCAAGCTTGAAAGATCCTTGAAAACTCTAATTCCAAAGTAAACTAATTTTCCTTTTCTTTGCTTAACTCTTGTAAAGGCTTAACCAAGCCTTAAATCTTTCTTGGTAGGTCTTAGATATGATGTAGGTATTATGAGTAAGTGTTGTAAATATTTTTGTTTGGATTTGGTGGTCGGTTTGCATGTGGCGTGGGTTTTAGAGAGCAATGGAAGTATATGGTGAAGTTTTTTCTTTGCAAATGAGAAGCTGTGTGAGCTTTACTTACTTAGTGCTTGCTCATTTTTTATCAGTCCTAAGATATAGTCTAACAGAAACACAATAGTGAATTAAGGAGTCTTTTGGTCAATAAATTGTGAAAAAGTCTTTAGGTTTTAATGACTTGGTTCTAAAATAGAAAATCTTTCATGATATTTTGGGGAGTGAAATTGACTTGCTTAATATCCTCTATTTGCAATATGAAAGTATTACTTGCCTGTATAGTTGGGAACTTTAAAATATATTGTATAATTTTGTACATGTTTGTAAAGTGTATGTATTTGTCTATTTATTTCGTGTAAGGTTCGGCTCAAGTGATGAATGTAGGTAAAGTTTTATAAAACTTTAAGCATTAGATATAAACATAGGTATTTGTTGAAGCGTAGAAAAGTTTTGGTGGTTCCGGGAATACCTAAACGTAATTTATCGCGAAACGTAACATTTTACGTAACCGATAAAAATAAAATAAAATAAGTTAATTATTACTTTAGTAATAATAATAAAATGATGGTTTGACGTAAATCTTAATTTGTTTGGTGCCCGTTTACGTTGATTGGTGATTCTTAATTTACGCGATTTAACTTAACTATTAAAATTAAAAGCGAACGTGTACGAGAAAAAAAATAATTAGTGAAATATATGACGTCGTAAATGACCTGAAAATACGGAATGTTACAGTCTCCTCCGGTTAGAAGAGCCTTGTCCTCAAGGCTCAGGTTGCAACACCTGAAGGAGGTACGGTTTCAGAGAAGAGATGCGGATATTTTTTTCCAGAATTGGTCTTCATGTTCCCAAGTATACTCAGCTCCTTGCCAAGAGTTCTAACGAACTTTGACTAATGGGATTCTTCTTCGCTTTAGCTTTTTCACATCTCGTTCTACGATCTCAATAGGCTCTTCGACAAATCGTAGATTTTCATCAATCTCGATCTCATCCAAAGGCACCTGAACATCTGGCTCAGCCAAACATTTCTTGAGGTTAGACACATGAAACGTGTCGTGAACACAGCTTAGTTCCTGGGGTAACTTCAGCCGATAAGCTACCGGTCCAACACACTCTACTATTTCAAACGGTCCCACATATCGTGGTGCCAGCTTTCCTTTCTTACCAAATCGTACCACTCCCTTCCATGGAGATACCTTTAGTAACACTCGGTCTCCAACCTTGAATTCAAGTGGCTTACGTCTCTTATCAGCATAGCTTTTCTGGCGACTCCTTGTCGTTTTCAGCCTTTCCTTAATCTGAAAAATCTTTTCTGTCGTTTCTTGCACAAGTTCTGGTTCAATAAGCTAACTTTCTCCGACTTCAGTCCATATCACGGGGGATCTACACTTTCGTCCGTACAGAGCCTCGAATGACGCACACTTAACACTCGTGTGGTAACTGTTATTATAAGAAAACTCGACCAACGTGAGGGGGGAGGGGGAGAGGGAGGAGGAGAGGGAGGGAGAGAGGGAGGGGGAGAGGGAGAGGGAGAGAGAGGGGGAGAGAGAGAGAGAGAGAGAGAGAGAGAGTGAGAGAGAGAGAGAGAGAGCGAGGGAGAGAGAGAGGGAGCGAGGGAGAGAGAGAGAGAGAGAGAGAGAGAGAGAGAGGTTCAAATAAAAAGACTTTTTTGATAGAAAGGATAAAAAGGGTTAAGAATGTAATATTTCTTATCTTATTAATATGGGTATTTTAGACATTTAATCACTCATATATTTAATGATCATTTAAGCCTCTTTAAGCAAATGAGAAAATGTTTTAAATTTTGTACGTCACATTCTATAATGGTATCAACTTTTTTCACAAATTTTGTCATATTAATATTTAAGCTACTTTTCAAAAGAATAAATGTGTCACAAAAAATGTGTCAAAAAATTTAGTGTGTCATTAAAAAATATATTATGAAAATTAGTGTGTTAAAATACTTAACTTGTCACTAAAAATGTGTCATAAGAATTTGTGTGTCACTACAAAGGTATCGAACAAAATTAGTGTGCCATTATATATGTGTCAAAAAAAATTGTGTGTCACTACAAATGTATTAAAATATTATAGTGTGTCATTAATACAATTTTAGTGACAGACTAAAATATTTTAATACATTTGTAGTGACACACAACTTTTTTGACACATATATAATGACACACTAATTTTTTTTGATACCTTTGCAGTGACACACAAAATTATACTTGTATAATATGTGTCAAAAAAAATTGTGGATTAAACGTTGTGTCACTAAAATTAAAATTGTACTAAAATTAAAATATTGTTGTGTGCTACTACAAATATATTAAAATAGTGGTGTTATATAATGTTCATTAAATTGCATTTTAGTGTTAAACATAATGTGTCATAAACTCATGTAATAAATATAAATTAATTGTATGTGAATTCAAGCAAGAAACGTTTGAATTTAGTCAAATACTAACATTTTGATTTACCACATTTACCCTTTATTAATGAATAATTATGTTTTTAACATTCAAATATTTATTAAAACGCCATTATTAATTTCATCCATTGATCAAATTTTGCTAGCTACATCTAAGGATTAAAAATCCTTCTTATCCTTTCTACATAAATCTACATTTTACAATAACCAACCCATATATATATATA